>CM037633.1:30337865-30369012 GCA_015227895.2 Colaptes auratus
CTTTGTGTTTGCCTAGATCAGTAAGCAATTTCTCTGGCTCCATTCCCAGGAATGTGCTTTGTTTTTCTGATCCTTTTATGAAAGTGAGACTCCAGACCTGACTCCTCAGGCTTTTGTGGAGCACACTGACTTGCATTCCCAGCTCACTGTAGTTCATCTTGTTTATATAGATTTTCTTCAATTATCTATTGTAAGGATATTCTAGATTTATGGAATCATAGAATGGTCCAGGCCAGAAGGGACCTCCAAAGGTTATCCAGTCACACCTCTCTGCAGTCAGCAGAGACACTCCCAACTAGACCAGCTTGACCAGGGACTCATCAAGCCTCATCTTGAATATCTCCAGGGAAGGGACCTCAACAACTTCATGGGCAACGTGTGTTCCAGCTTTCCACCACCCTCACAGTGAAGAACTTCTTCCTGATATCCAGTATAAATCCCTTCTCTAGTTTGAAGCCAGTATAGTTTGGAAACAGGTTCATGACCCCAAACGAATCCTCAAACAAAATTACTGGCCTGGTGGAGTGGGTCCAGAGGAGGGCCACAAATATGATCAGGGTGTTGGAGCACCTCTGCTGCTAGGACGGGCTGAGGGAGCTGGGGGTGTTCAGTCTGGGAAGAGGGAGGCTCTGAGGAGACCTAATAGCAGTCTTCAGCACCTGAAAGGGGCCTACAGGAAGGATGGAGAGAGACTGTTACAAAGGAGTGACAGGATGAGGGGCAATGGTTTCAAACTAGAGAAGAGTAGATTTAGACTGAATATTAGGAACAAGTTCTTTACAATGAGGATGCTGGAACAGGTTGCCCAAGGAGGTAATTGAGGCCCCATCTCTGGACCTATTCAAGGTGAGGCATGACAGGGCTCTGGGCAACCTGATCTGGTGAGTATATCCTGCTGACTGCAGAGGGGGTTGGACTAGATGACTTTCAGAGGTCACTTCCAACCCAGACCATTCTAGGATTCTGTGACATTTTCCCAGCTTTACCTTTACAGAGGGCTCTAATAGATTTTACATCCAAATCACTGGCTGGACTTGTACCACTAAATAAACAAATTCTTCTCTTTTCTGAGCCCAAGTGGTGCAAGGTAGAACATGTCCATGGTATATAGCATTCAACTCCAAGTCAGTGTTCTGTGTGCTGTCTGTTGCCCCTAAGATATTAAATAATTTTTGTGAGTCCAAATATGTGAGGACAATGTTTCAGTTAGCAGAATGTTGAAACAGAAGGGAAGGCATGCAGTGGTGTGCTAAATTACTGGGATTTCTACTATAAATCAAAGAGAAACAAAACCAATGCACACTTGTCCACTATGCCTACTGAGAACTGATAACCATTCATTTCTTCACTACTGGGGCATGGATTTCTGTGAATCATGTCCAAGCATTGTCCTGCAGGGAACTAATCTGCCTCCAGCATTTTTGCTTCCTGAAAGTGCTAGTAATTAAGCATTCAGTTTGCTCTTGTTTGAAGTGTAACCTCTGAGCATGTCACCTCTCTCAGTGCTGCAGCGTCTTTTGATGGTAGCTGGCTCCTCGGATCTTGGGTATGTGTGCTGCTGCTCAGCCTGGGATCCCTGCTTCTCAATGCCTCCTTGATAGTAAGATGTGGCCACCATCTGTCCGAAGAAGAAAGATAGAGTTGCTTTACATGGAAACCAGAGTGCAAAAAGAGAAGGCAAGTACCAGACTCTTCCTGCCATGTGAGCAGGCACAGATGGGTTATGACCAAGAACTGAAAAGATTTCTGAGCTCAGTGTAGACCCAGCCACAGTTAATCAGCACAAACTTGTGCAGATCTTCCTTGCCCAAAGTTTCCCGTCTACTCTGTCAGCCCCTTGGGTTTATGTCCATGATCATTTGCTTCCTTGCTGTGCTTTTGAGCATTTTTAGTGACATTTCCTCCCTATAAAGAAACCAGGGGAACAGATAAGCTGACTCATTACTCCAAGGTGTTTCTAGTGAACAATGCTGCATATTCTTTGTCTGACAGATAAATGGCACACCTGTGACAGAGAGACTGACAACCCTCTGAGATCACCTGTGTTGTAACATTGTCTATAACAGTCTCTATAAGCTGCTAAGATGTGGGTTATGCAACCATTCAAATTCCAAAAGTTGTTAGAATTATTTCTGCATAGGTAGAGCTGTGTGCTTAGTACAAATATAGTGGCAGAAGGTGCTGCAGAAATCTTGGCAGAGATTGGCCACTTCTTTTATATTTTCTAAAAGTTGAAATACTGAAACTTGCACTTGTAAATCCATCCTTGTGCCTGTGTTTCCATTTCTTTTGAGTTTGTTAAAAGGAGTTTGGAGGCGACACATGAGGAAAGTTTGAAAAAATGTGGACCATAAAGCACAGAAAAAGAAAGCTCAGGGGGGATCTAATCACAGCTTTCCAATACCTGAAAAGTAGCTACAGAGGAGGAGAAGTTAATTCCTTTAAAAGGATGCACAGAACAAGAGCTTGTGGTCACAGGGAGAAATTCTGTCTAGGTACATGGTACAATTCTTCATGTTAAGCACAATTAATCATTTGAACTAGTAGGATCTCCTGTGTGGAAAATATTTGTACTTGGCTTGTCAGGCCACAGATAACCACTGATCTAAGTCTCTGCTTTCAATAAGCAACCAGACGAGGTGTTCCTTGCAGTTCCCTGGTGTCCTGAGCTGTTCTCTGACTCCAGGGCTCAAAGTGAAACTCTGGCATAGAAGAGGATTGAAGAATCCTCTTAGGCTTCAGGCTATCATGGGAGATATCAGATAACCAGGATTAATGAAATTTTTAAAATGCTGAGAAACTTTTCCAGTCTGAATCACACAGACTTAGCCTGAGGCATCAGTCCTGAAAAAAAAAAAATTAGGCTATGTTTATTGGTAGCACAGTTTAAATGTAATCTTCTCATGCCACATTGAGATAAAATAATTGCTTGCACATCTCCTGGTTACATTCTTGCCTGGCTCATTGGTTTGATTCTGTGCTAATTCTCTGGCAATGCAACAGGACCCTGTCCTCATTTTTGTACAGCATGTAAAGCATTCCCCCCCCCCCATCCAACAGAAATATATCAAGGGTATTATTGTTTGGATTTTAATTTTCTGTTTATCACAGTCATTGATTCAGAGCAATTGCATGAGAGTTTGAGACCCCGCTTATTCTGGATGGGGCTGGTTCCCTGCTCAGTTAGTTCAACTCTGTGTAAAACTAAACTTAGTGGGGTAACTCCTGGCCAAGCTGTCAGCCCATGGCTTGGACAGCAGCACCCTGTGCTGGATGGGACCTGGCTGGAGGGCCAAGGCCAGAGAGTGGTGGTGAATGGTGCCACATCCAGCTGGAGGCCAGTCATAGTGGTGTCCCACAGGGATCAGTGTTGGGCCCACCCTGTTCAATATCTTATTATGATCTGAACAAGGGGATTGAGTCCATCATCAGTAAATTGCAGATGACCACTTGGGAGGGGTGTAATCTGTTAGAGGGTAGGAGGGCCGCAGAGGGACCTTGACAGGCTGAACGATGGGCAGAGTCCAATGGCATGGATTTAACAAATCTGAGTGCCAGGCTCTGCACATTGGTGACAACAAACCCATGCAGTGCTACAGGCTGGGGGACAGGCTACAGGGACCTGGGGGTGCGGTAGTAAGGAAGTGCTGGTTTTCCATGTAAGACTTTCCTTCTTGTGTGTTGTTTGCTTTGTTTGCTTTGCTGTGACGGTGGGCTATGCCTTTAAGAAAGAGACAGTTGCTGAACACTCTGCTGAAGTTTTTGTATTGAACAAACAAGATAGTCTAAACTAATTCATTGGTAGATTGTAGGGTGCAGTTTTGAGTTTGGGTTCTGTTGGTTCAGTCTGTGTCTGGTCTGGGTCAGGCTGGGTGCAGTCTGTGCTTCTCTGTCCTGTGGGCTGGACGGTTCTCTCTTTCTGAAGCAGGAGCGCTGAGTTAACAGCTAACCAGATAAGAACATTAATTTTGCATGTGCTTTTTAGCTAACAGAATTTTTCTTCCTTAATGGAGTTCTCTCTCTCTCTAACCCTTTTTTGGAAAAGGGGAGGTAGGGAGGAGAGAGGGGGGTTCAGGGACCCCCTGGCCGGCAGGAGGGAAAAGGCTTGTTGCATTATGTTCATTGCTGTGTGTTTCTGTAATATATTGTAATATTGTATATTGTGTACATATCATTGCATGCATTTCTGCTGTAAATGAGCTTTCATCGCTTTTCCGACTGAGCTAGCTGTGGTTTCTTTCCCTGTGTTGGGGAGGGAACTTTCTCAAACCACCACATTTGCTTTTGTTGATTTGTTTGGTTTGGTTTCTTATTTTCTTTACCTTCCATTGTACTTCTCACCCTTTGTTCCAAAGAATAAAAAGAAGAAAAGTGGAAACAAACAAACAAACAAACAAACAAAAACAACAACAAAAGACCCCAAACAAAACCACCAAAACTTCATAAGCATTTGAACTGTGGAAACATGTTGTTTTCCTCAGTTCAATGTTTAAGGAGCATTGGGAAAAAATTTATCAACATGGCAAAACACTTGAACAAGCTGCCCAGAAGGGTTGTGGAGTTGTCTGCTCTGGAGACATTCAAAACCCACGTGGATGCGTTCCTGTACTCTAGGTGCTCCTGCTCTGGCAGGGAAGTTGGACTGGATGACCTTTTGAGGTCCCTTCCAACCCTTAATGTCTTTGATACTGTGAAACAACTTTAAAGAAGTGTGATAAGAGAAAATGGAGCAAGAAGAGATCCGTTCTACTTACTGCCTCATTCAATGGCCAGGATGGCAGCATAGAGCATACATTATCAAGGTTGCAGATAACACCAAATGTTTTTCTTTTTGTCTTTTTCAAATTTTGTTTGATTGTTTGAATGATAACAGTAGAAATTGATACAAATATTATTTTGGATGTTAGGAACAAGTTCTTTACCATGAGGGTAGAGGAACACTGGAACAGGTTTCCCACAGAGGTGGTTTGGGCTCCATTCCTGGAGATTTTAAGAGTCAGGGCTCTGGGCAACCTGATCTAGTTGAGGATGCCCCTGTTTACTGCATAGGGGGTTGGACTAGATGACCTTTGGAGGTCCCTTCCATCCCAGACTATTCTGTGGTTCTGTGATTTCATGTATTTTTTCACAGCTTTGTTCAGACTGAACAAAGGGTAAAGAAAGGGCTCTCCTTTGCAGGGCAAATTATTCACTTCAGCTCATTCTATTGTAGAGTGCATCAGGCATGGAATGTTAGACAGATTGCATTGAAATGGTTATAGTGATGATTGCTGCTCATAATTGTTTTTTTAGATATGTCAACATTTGTTAGCAGAGTGTGACATTTATGGGAACCTTCCTTCTTACAAGAAAAGTGTGATGGTCCTGAGTCAATTACCTGAAGATATGATTCAGTTTATGCAAGGATTTCACACATGCACCTGTAGATATATGAGCTCTTTCTTCTCTTCTTTCATATGAAAATATCTTCCAAGCAGAACTCCTATTTTATGTCATTGCAAACAAGACTTTTTCAAAGGCACTATGTACAGTCAAAAAGCTAGAGAAAAAGGAAAATTGAATTTCCCCTGGAATTCCTTAGATGAATGATTTCATATTATTACAACTTATCATAAAAAAGCCTTAGCATAAAATTTCACAAGATGATGTGAAATGACACTAGATTTCTTTTAGTAGGGACCAATTTAGATTGGCTCAAAGGTGTCCTGAGACTTCTTGTGAACTCATGCATCCTCTTACAAGTCTTATGAGTTACACTTTCACTCTGGAAAAACAACTATGACAAAAAAAGGTTGAAGAAAATGTCTTTTTTTTTTTCTTTCTATTTTTCTTTTTTTGTGACTCATAATTTAAACCAAATTTCCATTTCTGTAATTTGAGTTAGGTGTCCTAATTTTAAGCAGGACAGATTGCTCCAAAAGGGACAAAAGAACAACACTCACACAAATGGGTTTCCGTATCCATTATGTGCATACCACAAACATCCCCACTGCTCACCAAATGACCACAAGAGGTCAATTGCCAAAGGTGAGCTGTGCAGGCACCCCTGCACTGATCACCACAGGAACAGCATGTGAATTCTCACTCTGTGGCTGAGGTTATCAGGATGGGCACTTGTGGCATTTGGCAATAAATAGTGAAGGAGCTAAACTTATGAATTGGTTAAAATATTGCATTTAAAACCAGAATTTTCATCTCTTTCTTCTTCCCAGGTAAATAAGAATCTTTTTTACCTCCACTTATTTCTTTCCATTCAAGTAAAGTCACTAAAAACTTCAGCAAAAGGGCTAGGAAAGATTTAATTTCTTTACTTTGAAAAAAAATCTGTGTATACCTCATTAACAGAGAAGGGCCTTGAGGATGATTAGAGGCCTGGAGCACCTCTCCTATGAGGACAGACTGAGGGAGTTGGGGTTGTTCAGTCAGGAGAAGGGAAGGTTCTGAGGAGACCAAATTGTGGCCTTCCAATGTCTGATGGGGGCATACAAGACATGTAAATGGAAAAGCAATAATATGCCACAAAAACTACACAACATTAGTGGTGTGCATAGCAATTCAAAGAAATCCCCAGTCTAAACTCAACACACAAGTTCCTTTGCTCCAGACCAAAAGCCCAACACTTCTCTTCTTCCCACCTGGGGTTCACCGGAACCCCCAGGGCTCTTTCTTCCCCCCGTTACTAGGCTGGTTTCAGGCTAGCCAGGCCTGAACTGTCCCCCCTTTGTACCCTCACAATAGGCCAAAATAGGCAAAAGTTGCACAGGGGAAAAAGAAGTTACCCAGGCCAAAGAGGCCTCTGATGCTGCCCCCATCATTACCACATAAGACACTGTATCTCTCCCACAGGAGCAGAGAGGGAAGAAAGAGAAAGACACTAACATTGCAGCCAGATTTCTAAGGGTGCAGGATTTATGGGTGGAAATATTGCCTGTGTCCACACGCTGGGCTGGAAGTTCTAGGCACTGGAGGTCTCAACTCTGTGGCACCCCCCCACACATTAGGAGGAACTTAGCTGCAAGCATAAATGGAGTATTGATCTTTGATACCCTATACCTCATGGTGAGTCCATGGGCAAATACGTATCTTCACCAAAATCTGACGAATTGTTACTTTTTTGCATTCACAAGTCAATAACTCCCATGAACAAATCTCAAAAACCTTGAGAGATAAAAGAATACTAAACTATCTTATACGCCCTGATATTTTTTTGTTTGGTTGTTTTTTCCATCACTTTCTGAGGCTGTTAACAGGGACAATAGGATGTAAATTAATATTTGTTTGTTAATATTGAATGTGGTTTTTTAAACCTTCAAATTCTGCGGATTTTTTCTTTTATTTGCCCAGAAGCAATTAGTTTAATCCTTGCTGATAGTCATGGGGAACAACTGCTCCTTTCTCAGAGTCTAAATCAAATTAGTATATTGATTTCTTAACCACATGTATATAACCAGCAAACAGCGAGCAATACAGTCAGGACTGCTATCAGGAATGCAGTAGATAAACTGCAATGCTAGGCCCTTGCAAAAGAAATAATAAATTATGCCAAATAAAACATAATAATACTAAAACCAATTTCATATAGAATCATAAAATTAACCAGGTTGGAAAAGACCTCTGAGATTATCAAGTCCAACCTATTATTTAATACCTAACACCTCATGACAACTAGACCATGGCTTCAAGTGCCACATCCAATCCTTTTTTGAACACCACTAGGAACGGGGACTCCACCACCTCCCTGGGCAGCACATTCAAATGGCCAATTACTCTTTCTGGGAAGAACTTTCTCCTCACCTCAAGCTTAAACCTCCCCCTGGTGCAGCTTAAGACTGCTTCCATTCTTCTACAACTAATCACAGAAAGTTAATATCACACGTGAACATACACACACAATTATGTTCACAGCTTGCTTCCCCCAGGGCATGTGGGTTACTAGGTTACTAATAACTCCTCACATCCCTGGGCATGAGGGCTGCCTTGCTTGCCATCCCCATCTGTGCAAGACATGGAAGCCTCAGCTCTGTGCAAGACATGGAAGCCTCAGCTCTGTGCTCTCCCTGCCCCCTGCTCTCCCCCTGCAGCCTTTCAGCACACGTACATTGATGGGAAAGAACCCTGTGAGCCCACTTACACACACCTGTGGTGGATCCCCACTTGCTCTTCCTACCCCAAGGGGAGCAGCGACTCTGGCAGCAGGACTCTCAGTGCTGGGCAGAGATGCTGCTCCCTCTTGCTCCCTATGGCCTGGGGATGTGACGCTACGGGGCCGCTTCTGGCACTGCCAAATCAGGTTTCACACCTGCCCTTTCCACTTCAGAGCCTCTCCCTCTGGTTACAAATTCTCATGCTTTTCTAAATAATATTCCCAGTAACTCTTTGTATCAAAAATCCCTTTGTAATTCCCCCATTGCTATTTAATCCACTTAACAATCATTTTCTTCCTGGCAAAATGTTCCAAAGAACAGATTTCTGTATCCATTATGTGCATACCACAAACATCCCCACTGCTCACCAAATGACCAGAAGAGGTCAATTGCCAAAGGTGAGCTGTGCAGGCACCCCCTGCACTGATCCCCACAGGAACAGCATGTGAATTCACACTCTGTGGCTGAGGTTATCAGGATGGGCACTTGTGGCATTTGGCAATAAATAATGAAGGAGCTAAACTTATGAATTGGTTAAAATATTGCATTAAAACCAGAATTTTCATCTCTTTTCTTCTTCCAGGTAAATAAGAATCTTTTTACCTCCACTTATTTCTTTCCATTCAAGTAAAGTCACTAAAAATTTCAGCAAAAGGGCTAGGAAAGATTTAATTTCTTTACTTTGACAAAAAAATCTATGTATAACTCATTAACAGAGAAGGGCCTTGAGGATGATTAGAGGCCTGGATCACCTCTCCTGTGAGGACAGACTGAGAGAGTTGGGGTTGTTCAGTCAGGAGAAGGGAAGGTTCCGAGGAGACCAAATTGTGGCCTTCCGGTGTCTGATGGGGGCGTACAAGAAAGCTGGGGAGGAACTTTTTAGGGTGTCAGGTGGTGATAGGACTAGGGGGAATGGAAAAAAAAGTAGAAATGGTTAGATTCAGATTGGATGTTAGGAAGAAGCTCTTCACCATGAGGGAGGTGAGACACTGGAACAGGTTGCCCAGGGAGGTGGTGGAAGCCTCATCCCTGGAGGCTTTTAAGGCCAGGCTGGATGTGTCTCTGAGCAACCTGATGTAGTGTGAGGTGTCCCTGCCCCTGGCAGGGGAGTTGGAACTAGATGATCCTTGATGTCCCTTCCAACCCTAAGAATTCTATGATTCTATGATTTCATGTCTGGCTCTGCAATCAGTTTTACCATATAACCAGAGCAAGAGCTTGCAGGATGAACAGCACTAGCTTGTGGAAATCTGTCCAGTACAAGTTGCTCTAGGAGGGAGCACTGGGACACCCTGGCCTCCTGAAGGGGCTGCCATGACCTTAGTAGAGCCCCAAATACCTCATCGTTGATCAAAACTTTTGCTGCTTAGGTTTAATCCCTAATAGTTGTGAGTCAGGTGGATTATAGTTGTTTAAACAAACAATTTAAGTAATTTAAATTGTATATCTGACTTGCTGCTCTTCTCCTGCCTTCAGTACAGGCATATCCAGGGCAATCTCACTGAAGAAAGGAGGTCAAATGCAGCTGCAGGAGGAAGCCCTGTGGACCCTCTAAGTTGCTTGTAGGATAACCATAACATATTCATCTCTCCATATCATTTGTTTTCTGATGCAAGTGGTAACTCTGGTATCACATAAAAATCACTTCTGAAAATCCTTGTGGTTTTCTCCTTATCAAGCACTGAGCAGAGAAGCAGATATCATTCGTCACTTGAAGGCATAGATTTAAAAAAACGAACTAACTTCTTCAGGTCTTCAAGGTACAGTGTTGTGACTCATCAGTTTCTTTTTAGCACACAGCAAACAACATTTCAAAGTAATTTTCATACTCATTGCTGCAGTGAGAGGCTTTCCATCACTTTCCTAAGAGAACTTGGAAGTCCTATTGCTAACATTATTTTCTTCACATTTTTAGCTTAAATTTGCCACTGCATTTTATCCTTACATCCTAAGTTTGTTTCCTTCACTTCCTTTATTCCCAAAATGATTGTTCCTTTCCCTCTGGATTTTTAGGGAGGAGGGAGGTAACACTTGAGGATTAATGCATTTTACCTGTAGGATTTTCTCATTAAATTCTAATCCAGTCTACCTCTGAACCAGTGTCTACTTTATTCCAGTTTTAAGATGCATGATGGTGTCTTGGATTTTGTATGATAGGGAGGCCGTTTTCTCATGGTGCTGGAATGAGTGCAGGGGAGGGCAGTGAAGCTGGTAATTAGTGGTAGAACAAGAGGGAACAGCCTTAATCTGCAACTGGGTAGACTGGACATTAGGAAACATTTTTTCATGGAATTTGTGGTCAGGCATTGGAATGTGCTGCCCAGGGAGGTGGTTTAGTCACCAACCCTGGATGTATCTAAAGGTCATTTGAATGTAGTCTTGGGGCTATGGTTTAGGGGTGAACCTTGTGGAGTAGGGTTATCAGTTGGACTTGGTGACTCTAAGGGTCTTTTCAACCCGAATGTTTCTGTGATTCTGTGTAGGTCATCTCTGTTTCATTCCAGAGATTCCTCTGTTAATAATGATGGTTAAGTCTCCATTTCTAAAAGTAACAACTAGACAAAGTATTACAGAGTCATAGAATAGTTTGAGTTGGAAGGGATTTTTACAGATCACCTAGTTCAACAACCTCCATTATCTCACTTCTAATACCTTCCACTAGATCAGGTTGGTCAAAGCACCATCACACCTGGCCTTGAGCTCTTCCAGGGAGAGGACATGTATAGCTTCTCTGTGCAACCTGTTCCAGTGTCTCACCACCTTCAGTGTGAAACTTTTATTCCCATATATGTACCCTCTGATACCTTTATATCTACCCTCTTTTAGGTTACCCCTTGTTTTACCCCTTGACCTGTCACTACAGGCCTTGGTAACAAGTATTCTCCACCCTCCTTATAAGCCCTCTTCATATATTGAAAGCCCACAATAAATTGTCTCTGGAGCATTCTCTTCTTTAGGCTGAAGACCCATAAGTCTCTTAGCCTTTCATTATAGGAAAGGTGTTCTATTCCTCTGATCATTTTCATGGCCTTCCTCTGAACCCTGACAGACTCAGGACATTCTTGTTCTGGAAAGCCCAGAGCTGGATGTAGTAGTCCAGATGGAGTCTCAGAAGAGCAAATATACACAAACATTGTATATTTTCCAGTGAGGACAAACAACCTCTCCTGACCTGCTGCCCATGCTTCTTTTTATGTAGCCCAGGATACAATTGGCTTTCAGTGCTACAAGGATACACTGCAGGCTCATATCCAATTTTTCATCTACCATTATTCCCTAGTTTTTCTCTGCAGGGCTGCTCTCAATCCATTCGTCCCCCCCACTCTGTTGATATTGGGATTTGCCCTAACCCAGGAGCAGGACTTACACTTGGCCTTGAACTTCATGAGGTCCACATGGGCCCACTCTTCAAGACTGGCAAGATCAGATCTGGAGGTTATAGTCTTTGATATTTTTTCAATCTTTCACTTCTCATGTTTTCCAGGGTAGAAGGGAACTTGACTGAGATGCATAGTGAGGGCAGTTTGAGTCTTAATTGGGTATATTAATCACCATTACCCTTCAATTATGGAGCCTGACATTGAAGTGGGGGAAACACACCAAGAAGAATACAGGGCATAAACAGTGATGTCCTTTTAACACAACTTGATTGAACATCTGCATCTGCTTTTGCATTTAACAGTGACTAAAGAAGAAACAAATGAGTTCATTAGATAATAGGTACTGATGAAAGTAAAGACACACAGGTACTTGTGTTTTGTTTCTTTTAGTAAATAACATTCCCTAGAACCACATTTTTCATTCATTTTCATCACAGTAGCCAGGTTCCAAATATGTTTCATTCCTTGAGGCTTAAATCGCATAATATTTTGAAGTTTATGAATGCATTACTGAAAGTTAACGGTGTTGGAGTCCTTGCTCTGCACAAGAGTAAAGGGCAAATGATGGCACATTATAAACATCACAAGAATATCAAAGTCGGCTTCCTAAAGAGCAAAACATTGGTGTACAAATAAGATTTGTCCTGATGCTGCCAAATCTGAAGCCACAAGGGACTGGTTGAAATACCAGCTGATGTTTGCTGCACCTGCAAATTGCCATTCATTCTGTGCAATACTGTGTTGCTTCATTTTATCTGAAAGATTTGTAGTAGCTAGCTTTATTCTCAGGGGGGATGAAGATGCTCCTAGATTTTCCTTGAACACAGCTGGATCTGGCAATACACTGTGTCCCCCATCATACTTTGTTTAGCATTAGGTTTCCATTCATTACAGTATTTCTATATACTTAAACAAATGTGTAAACTGCTGTTTTAATTTTTCCACTTGGCTGGGCCTGGGAAATGGGAACACTAGGACAGTAAAGGCAGAATCCAAGGGCTGAGACTGCAAGCTGGAGCACAGTGGCCCTGCAGGAAATGTCAGAGCTGTCACGCTTGCCTCATGCAACATGGAGTGCTGCATCCAGTTCCGGAGCCCCTATTACAGGAAGGATCTGGATGTGCTGGAATGTGTCCAGAGAAGGGCCACAAAGATCTTCAGAGGGCTGGAGCTCCTTTCCTATCAGGACAGACTGAGAGAGTTGGAGCTGTCAAGTCTGGAGAAGAGAAGGCTCTGAGGAGACCAAATTGTGGCCTTCCAGTGTATTAAGGGGGCCTACAAGAAAGATGGGGAGGGACTTTTTAGGGTGTTAGGTAATGATAGGACAAGGGGGAATGGAAAAAAAAATAGAGATGGGTAGATTCAGATTTGGATATTAGGAAGAAATTCTTCACCATGAAGGTGGTGAGACACTGGAACAGGTTGCCCAGGGAGGTGGTGGAAGCCTCATCCCTGGAGATTTCTAAGGCCAGGCTGGATGTGTCCCTGAGCAACTTGATGTAGCGTGAGGCGTCCCTGCCCATGGCAGGGGTTTTGGAACTAGATGATCCTTGATGTCCCTTCCAACCCTAACAATTCTATGATTCTATGATCAGGAAGGCCATCAGTGTCCTGGTAGTGCATCACCAGAAGGGTTAAGGTGTTCCTTCTCCTTAGCCCTGATGAGACACATCTGGAGATCTGTATTCAGTTCTGGGCTGATATGGATATGGATATAATGGATTAAGTCTAGCAAAGGGCCACAAAGATAACTCAGGGCCTGAAGAATCTCTCGTATAAGGAAATGCGAAGAGAGCTGGGGCTGTCCAGCCTGGAGAAGATAAGGCTCAGGAAGATTTATCTATACACCTGAAGCAGGGAGCAAAGGAAAAAGAACCAGGCTCTGCTTAGTGGTGCCCAGTTACAGGACAAGAGGCAGTGGGCACAGACACACAGGATATTCCACTTAACCATAAGAAAATACATTTTTACTGTAAGTGTCATCAAATACTGGAAAAGCTTGACCACAGAGACTATGGAATCTCCATCCTTGGAGATATTCAGAACCTAGCTAGGGGCAGTCCTGAGCAACATGCTTTTGATGACCTTGCTCTGAGCAGAGGTTTGGACCAGGTGCAGTGCCTTCCAAATCTCAACTTTTCTAGGAATTAATACCTATGATAGGGTTAAGAATCTTGGCTGATATAAAAGAAAATCATTCTGTGGTAGTGAATGGCTCTATGTAATTTTATACACAAGAGATATATTCTGTGAGGCAAACACTTGGACAAAACTTAGGCCAGCAAGATTTTGAAATAAATGAATATTGTGTACATTGTTCTGGAGAAACATATAACCTTTTCTTGGAATTTTTGCCTCTGCATCCTAATCAATCAGACACATGGAGAAGAAGTAGTATTCCTTTTTAATTTTAAACAACAAATGCGCTTGGGTAAAGTATAAGTTAACAACAACAAAGAAAAAGGGAAAAAAAAAGGCGAAAAAAAAGCAAATCACACACAGAGAGAAACACAAACCCCACAAAACAACGAAAAAGGTTAAAACTTTAACAAGACATTAAAACTTGCAGTCAAAATTTGGTCATTTGATGATGTTTTCTTAAAAAAAGAAAAAAATCCCAACAAACTGAATTACTAAAAAACCCAAACTGAATTGCTACAAGGCTACCACATTTTGAAGAAATAAAATGACATCAACAAAATGTTTCATCCTTTTTACAGACATAGATAGTATCTTTTTTTTTGCCATCAAGCCTCATACACCTTTCACCTGTTACATTTTCAAAAGTTATTTCATCATCTCTATGTATCTTTGTGTGTTCTTTTTTGATTTTCAGTGTGGATAATATCCATAACCTGGAATATCCAACCTGGTCTATTCTATTCTATTCTATTCTATTCTATTCTATTCTATTCTATTCTATTCATCACCCCCCTAAAGAATCCTATTTTTCTGTGTAAAAGAAAGTGCAGTTGTGTCAGTTCCATTCAATTCATTTTATGCAGGGAAGCAAACTTTCATATATTAGCATGAACAGATTAGAGCTCTAAACTGGTGGACTGTAGCTCAGTCACTAAAACCCTGTGGTAAAAAACAATAATGTGTGGTGCACAGGCTGCTGTTTCATTGCTTCTTGCCTATTCATATTAATTTAATCAAAATGCAAGAGCTACTTTGTTCACACTATCCAAGAAGATAAATAAGTGTAAGAAAGTTATTATACAAATAATTATGTGTTAGTAGATATCAATCCATTTGACTTGATCTCACCTTGAAAATAGATGGGAGGAAGAGTAAATGCAATTTACATACCTTTTATTTCCAGAAAATAAATAAATAGATGATAGACTAGACTAGACTAGACGAGAATAAAGCAGGTTGGAAGAGATCTTCAAGATCATTATGTCCAACCCATCATCCAATACCATCTAATCAACTAAACCATGCAACCAAGCACCCCATCAAGTCTCTTCCTAAACACCTCCAATGATGGTGACTCCACCACGTCCCTGGGCAGCACATTCCAATGGGCAATCACTCTCTCTGTGAAGAATTTCTTCCTAATACCCAGTCTGAACCTCCCTTGGTGCAGCTTGAGACTGTGTCCTCTTGTTCTGGAGCTGGTTGCCTGGGAGAAGAGACCAGCCTCTGCCTGTCTGCAGCCTCCCTTCAGGTAGTTGTAGAGAGCAATAAGGTCTCCCCTAAGCCTCCTCTTCTCCAGGCTAAGCAACCCCAGCTCCCTCAGCCTCTTTTCATAGGGCTTGTGTTCCAAACCCCTCACCAACTTTGTTGCCCTTCTCTGGATGTGACACTTACTATACATTGAGTAATTAGAATTTTGCAAGAAAATCAGATGAAAGTGGCTCAATAAATACCTGTCTGTAGGGCCCATGGTCATGTTTCCCATAACACAGTAGCTATCTCTTTTTTCTTCTTCTGAACATTGCAAGTTTCTCATCTGCTAATCTCCTCATTGCAAGCTTGCCACTTCAGTTGTGATGAAATAGCTTACAGGAAACTTCTGTTGATCTGTTCTTAGGACAAGAAGTTGCTTTCTGTCTTATTTACCCTAGATGTGCTTTCACTTTAGTAGTAGATGTCTTCATCTTAATGAGGCACAATTTATTTTTTCTCAGAATGAGCCTATAGGGGTGGTCTCCTGAAAATCCTTTGATTTGTCCAGATTTTCCACAGATACTTAGGAAACTAAATATGGAAGAAGAATTTATGGGTGCATATGGATTCCCAAGAACTTGCATAGAGATCACAAAGTGTTTGGAGAGGTTGTAGCTAGGTGGGGGTTGGTCTCTTCTCCCAGGCAACTACCAAAGGAACAAGAGGACACAGTCTCAAGCTGTGCCAGGGAAGGTTTCAACTGGATGATAGGAAGAAATTCTTCACAGAAAGAGAGATTGTCCATTGGAATGTGCTGCCCAGGGCAGTGGTGGAGTCAGCATCACTGGAAGAGTTTAAAAAGAGACTGGATGAGGCATGTAGTGCCCCTGTTTAGTTGATTAGATGATGTTGGGTGATAGGTTGGACTTGATGATCTCGAAGGTCTTTTCCAACCTGGTTTATTCTATAATCTGTATATATTTTTATTTGCCCTTTTTTCCTTTATACCTTTGTAACTTTCCTTTTACTCAAATGCCATATTTTGTTAAACTTAACTTTTTTTTTTACTTCCAAATGGATTCAAGGCTGTTTATTTTGTGATTTTTACCTCTCTTTTCTCCTTCCTAATTTGCTTTCCCCTACCAGGAAAAGAGGAAGAGGGGAGGCAATCCAAATTTGTTCCACTTGGGCTTTTGGACTCTGGGAAAGCTTAAACCACAACAGGTGGTAGGAGGGTAAAGTCTTGCTTGAGCCACTAAAATGTAGATATGAAAGATACCTCAGAAGTAGTGAAAGGTTGGTTGATCCAGGCACACAGATACCATGAAAAAGAAATACATATGGGTTTAACATATTCACCTACTCCTTCATGAGTGTGTACTACTTTTCCCATTAGTAAGAGAGAAATATTTTCTCTGTCACAGGGAAGCATTCAAGGTGTCCTAGGAAATGTCAACTAGATCAGCAGTGTCATGTGATCTTTCTGGAGAAATTATGGCTTCTTTCTCTACTATTACCTAAGTCTACTAAGCCTGGTGCTAAGCTGTGTCAATCAGCACCTGCCTCTTTAAAACACCTCCAGGAAAGGGAATTCAACCAGCTGCCTGGGAACCTAGGTTCTTTGGTAACACTTTCAGTGAAACACTTTCTTCTAATGTCCAACCTAAATCTCCCCTGGATCAGCTTGAGGTCATTTCCTCTTGTCCTATCACAGAATCACAGAAAACCTCCAGCTGGAAGAGACCTCAAAGATCATCCACTCCAACCTTTGATGCAGCACTGAAGGGTCAATTCTAAACCATGTTCCAAAACTCTGGGACCACATGCTGCTTAAACACCTCCCAGGATGGTGACTCCACCACTGCCCTGGGCAGACCATTCCAATGTTTGACAGCCCTTTCAGTGAAGAAATACTTCTGAACATCCAGCCTAAACCTCCCCTGGTGCAGCTTGAAACCATTTCTTCTAGTCCTGTAACTTGCTACCAACAAGAAGAGGCTGACCTTTCCTTGCTCCAGACTCTCTTCAGGTAGTTGTAGAGAGCAATGAGGTCTCCCCTCAGCCTCCTCTCCTTCAGACTGAACAACCCCAGCTCCCTCAGACACTCCTCATGGGCCATGTGCTTCAGGTCCTTTCACCAGCCTCACTGCCCTTCTGTGGACATGTTCCAGAGCCTAAATATCCTTCCTATACTGAGGGGTCCAGAATTGAACACAATTTATGTTAGTTGAAAGTCTAAGTGTATTAAACATTTGATCCATGTCTGGTGTTTTAATTCTTTTTGCTCTTAGTTTGTTTGACGGAATGATGACTACAGTGAGCATTTTTGTTGTATCAAAAGTGTGAAAGAACCTCTTAAAGCCAGGCTCTCAAAAGTTAGTATCCACTTTGCAATAATATTGCAAATTGCCATATTAAAAAGCACTTTCTAAGTATAATCTATTTTCCATGATTTATTAATATGTACTGTCAGAATTTTGATTTATGGACATTAACTTTCAGAATCAGGTATATTGCTCTGATTTACGTATGCTGCATATAAAACTTATTTCAAAATCTTCGACTTTATAGTCCTGATTTAGTGTGTGAGTGCATAAATCCTCCTGTTAAACTTCCAGTTTAGTTTCCTGATTTATATACAGGAGATTTCATGCTATATGTGGATTGTAATGTTGAAACTCTAATTTAATCCTCTAGTTACTGTAAGAAGCATTAGTACAATAAAATATGCACTAGCTAAGAGGCTAGGATGAAAGCAATCAATGATTTCTGCAGACTGCACCTCTGGCCCAACTTTAGCTGGTGTAAATCAAAATAACTTCTTCACTTCAGGAACATTCTCTGGCTCACAGCATTTATGAATCTTGCTCTTTAGTCATAATATGCAAATACAGAAACATTACATTTGGAATGGTTTAATGAAGATGTTATATCATAGAGATACCTTCTCGCATTGCCCTCGACTCTTCATAATCTTTGTTTGCTAGTCATCAGGGATGCCAAGTGCTTTTCTATCATGTTTGAAAAGTCATGGCAATCTGGTGAAGTTCCCACTGATGGAAAAGGAGAGGTATAGCCCCTCTTTTCAAAAATGGGGAAAATGGAACTACAGGCCAGGAAAGCTTACCACCTCTATGCCTTGCAAGATCATGGAGCAGATCCTTCTGGAAACTCTGCTGAAAACAATGAAAAATGAGGAGGTGATTGGTGGCAGCCAACATGGCTTCACCAAGGGCAAATCATGCCTAAAAATTTTGGTATCATTCTATGACAGGGTAGCAGTGTTGATGGATAAGAGGACAGCAACTCTCGTCATCTACCTAGACTTGTACAAAGCATTTGGCATTGTCACCCACAACAACATCCTGGTCTCTAAATAGGAAACAGATTTGATGAGTGGACCACTCTCTGGAAAATGAATAGGCTTAAGGATTGAACTCAAAAATGACAATCAATGAATGACTCCTGTGAAGACAGGATGAGAGAGTTGAAGTTCTTTAGCCTGAAGAAGACTCTAGGGAGACCTTAGAGCAGCCTTCCAATATTTGAAAGGGGCCTAAAGAATAGCGGGAGAGGGACTTTTTACAAAAGCATGTAGTGATAAGACAAGGAGTAATGGCTTCAAACTGGAATAATCTAGATTTAGATTAGACATTAGGAAGAAATTATTTTTCACTAAGGTAGTGAGGCACTGAAACAGGTTCCCCACAGAAGCTGTCCAAAGCCAGGTTGGATGGGGCCTTGAGTCAACCTGGTCTAGTAGGAGATAACCCTGCCCATGGCAAGGGGATGGAAAGACAGGATCTTTAAGGTCTCTTCTATCCTAAAACATTTTATGATTCTGTGAAAATATGAAAATATATCTAGCAGAGAAATACTGTTGCAGATGCTCTCATGAATGTTTTGGTATTTCAGCATATAGCAGACAATTGCGATGGTTGATATTCATTCACTTCAATAATAACAATAAATCTAGTTTATAATTCACTATTATATTGAGTTTGCCCATGAGCTCACCTACTGTGTTGCTGATCTCTCCTACACAATATAGTACTATCTATAACATAATAAACTATAATTTAGTGATATGTATAATAAACTGTTTCTAACCCCTGGATCAAATCAAGTGGCAGGGATATTTCTAATCTGTATATTCCTTGCTGCATAAAAGATTCCTTTCATGTGGGTGTTGCAGGCTTCCTACTATGACCAAGTGTGAGACAGATCCTCTCCTTCATGAGGAAGAGTGGCAGTGACAGAAAAAGAAAGCAGCCCCAAAAATGTGTATATCTTGCACGTTTATTTAGCAAGGATAATTATAACAGACTACAATATGGTTGGTGTTTGTTTTTTCAAGTCAAAACTTTGCTGTAAGCAGCCTATCAGAGATGTGAAAGGTGGACGTTATTAAGGGTGTGCCTGTGAGTAAAAATGTAATAAAAGGGTACAACAAAAATACTCACTGTAGTCATCACTCAAAGAAACTAAGAGCAAAAAGATTTAAAACACCAGACATGGATCAAATGTTTAATACACTTAGACTTTCAACTAACATAAATTGTGTTCAGTTCTGGCCCCTCAGTATAGGAAAGACATTTAGGCTCTAGACCATGTCCACAGAAGGGCAATGAGGATGGTGAAGGGTCTGAAGCACATGGCCCATGAGGAGTGTCTGAGGGAGCTGGGGTTGTTCAGTCTGAAGGAGAGGAGGCTGAGGGGAGACCTCATTGGTCTCAACAACTACCTGAAGGGAGGTTGGAGCAAGGAGAGGGTGAGCCTCTTCACCTTAGTGTCAAGCAACAGGACTAGAAGAAATGGTTTCAGGTGGCACCAGGGGAGGTTCAGGCTGGATGTTAGGAAACATTGGAATGGTCAGCCCAGGGCAATGGTGGAGTCTCTGTCCCTGGAAGTGTTTAAGCAACATGTGGACCTGGTGATTGGGGACATGGTTTAGTATTTACTCTTCAGTGCTGGGTCAAGGATTGGACTGGATATTCTTTAAGGCCTCTTCCAACCACATATATTCTGTGATTCTGTGATACATTGTGCCATCTTCCTTGCATTTTCCCACAAAGCAGTCTTTAAATCCTCTTCCGCAGCAAATTCACAACTTCAACAGAAACATAGAGGTGACAGCCATGAATTGTACAATTACAAATTTTTGCTTAGAGACTTGGTTAGCAGCACCTCACAGCAGCCATTTCGTGCAAGCTTTTCAGGCCCTTTCATGAATGATTTCAAACCCAATAATTTTGCCATCATCAAAAAGCTTAATCAAATGAAGCAATAAAACCCTACAACCAAATGATGAGTACATGGGTTTAAAAGTGCTCTTTTGCAAGCATGAGCTGATAAAGCAAATAAAGACACTAGCAGAAAACATGGTTTCTGGGAAATATAGATATATTATCCATACACAGAAGCAGAATATTTCTGTAGAGAGTGCAATAATCTTGCTCTGCCAATTCTTTATAGATTTAGCCACACAAAAACACACAGGTATGCACACACAAATGCTGTCTGAGACCTAAAATCAGATTTTAGTGATTCCTGCAAGAAAAAATAAAACCAGCACTACCTTTGGTGTTGCTGCTCATTGTCAGCAGAAGTTTTTACAGTCTCAGAACTGCAGGCTTCAGGAAAGCCAAGAGGCAAAGCCCCAGAAACCTGATCATGCATGACCATGGCTCATTTCGAACCTTCAACGCATGGAGGTGCTTAAGCCAGGAAGCTCATCAATTGTTCAAAGACAGTACTGGATAGGATGATTCCAAGCGCTGGTCTTGTCTAATTAACATCAACAGCAAGACTTTGGGAGAAAAATGGGAATGGATTAAATGAGGCCTGGAGAGCAAAGAATGTGGAAGGAGAGGAAAGCACAAAAATTGACCGTAAAAAAGAATAAACAGCGGAGAGCTTCCAGAAAGGGATAAGCTGAAAGAGAAAAGAATGATATGAATGGATGCAAATGGGGCGGGGAAGAAAAAGAAAATACATTATTTGCTAATCTTCAAACTAACTCAGAGATTTTGTGAAATGTATAAAGACTTTTAGCTTTGCAGAAAATGGAAGGTTCGATTGTGCAAATAGTGTTTCAATGGAAGCAGATAATCCCTGCCTGTGATGCTTGCCATATTTCAGATTGTCACCCAGAACATTAAATAAAAATATGTGTGTGCTGAATTTATGTAAATCTATTATTAATCTAAAATTATGTGTCAGCATCATTATCAGGTATATAACAATTATTTATTAAGCTTATCACAGTATCACCAAGGTTGGAAGAGACCTCAAAGATCATCAAGTCCAACCTGTCACCACAGACCTCATGACTAAACCATGGCACCAAGTGCCACGTTCAGTCCCCTCTTAAACACTTCCAGGGACAGTGACTCCACTACCTCCCTGGGCAGCCCATTCCATTGATGAATGACTCACTCAGTGAAGAACTTTCTCCTCACCTCAAGCCTAAATTTCCCCTGGTGCACCTTGAGACTCTGTCCTCTTGTTCTGTTGCTGGTTGCTAGAGAGAAGAGACCAACCCCTTCCTGGCTACAACCACCTTTCAGGTAGTTGTAGAGAGCAATGAAGTCTCCCCTGAGCCTCCTCTTTTCCAGGCTAAACAATCCCAGCGCCCTCAGCCTCTCCTCATAGGGCTTGTGCTCAAGGCCTCTCCCCAGCCTTGTTGCCCTTCTCTGGACCCGTTCAAGTGTCTCCAGTGTCTTTCCTAAACTGAGGGGCCCAGAGCTGGACACAGTACTCCAGGTGTGGCCTAACCAAAGCAGAGTACAGGGGCACAATGACTTCCCTGCTCCTGCTGGTCACACTATTCCTGATGCAGGCCACCTGGGCACACTGCTGGCTCATGTTTAGGAGGTTGTCAATCAGCACCCCTAGGTCCCTCTCTGTTTGGCAGCTCTCCAGCCACTCTGACCCCAGCCTGTAGCTCCTCATGGGGTTGCTGTGGCCAAAGTGCAGCACCCGGCACCTGGATTTATTTAAACACAAGATCAAACATTCTTGAGAAAAATGACACTGGAATGAAGATTAGACAAAAATAATATTTTCATCACATCTGGAAACAATTTTTATTGGCTTTTAATTTAAATTCTGAGAGATTCATTTTGCAAAACTCTCATTCTGAAGGCAAGCAGACAGTTTTACTTATCTCTATGTATGTACATATAAGTGTACATTTGGGGGTGTTACGTTTGCCTACAACTGAAAGCATTATCAGTGGAAAAAAAAGTAACTCTAATATTATTTTTCCTCATTTTTTTCTTATAACCTTGTATACAGGTCAGTTCAAGATCCTTGATTAAGTAATAGACTGAATAAATAACAAGTGGTTTCGTTAAACTGCATAAAATCCCTGTGTGAAACCTATAATGGAAATTAAATAGGGTTTAGTTCAATGAGTTTAAATCACTTCCAAAGTAAATCAAGTCAAATGAAACTAAGTCCATTACAGTTTTCTATGAGACTGTCCAATCAGGGGTTCAATGCAGATTAACACATCACTTTGATAACTAATTCAGAATTATTTTTCCAAGTTACCTTCCCTGTCCAGAGCAAGCCTTCAACTCTATCAGCAATGGCTATCTCTGGGGTTTGCCCAAGCAGGCAACCTGCACTGGTAAAATTGCCTTGTGTATGTCAGGTTCCCACCACAGAGTGGGACAACACTGGAGGCAATGCAACAGAATACAATAGAATACAATAGAATAAACCAGGTTGGAAGAGACCTTCAAGATCATCACATCCAACCCCTCAACCAACCCAGCCCACCTAAACAACTAAACCATGGCACCAAGCACCCTTGGCTCTGCTCTGGCAACATAACAAAGTTCACCTATGACACTGATGGATTAATAATTTGAGTGCTGGCATCCTAAACTCACGTGGAGTTCCCTTTTCAAGCCCAGAGATTATGATACAAAGGCTTTAAAATTAAATTAAGAAGAAATGTATTTGAAATTTAAGTGTCACATTGGTAGACCTTTCTCTAAGTGAAAAAAGGAATGAGAAGCCTTTTCCTGCTCCAAGAACTAAACATTCTTTAATTAACTATTCATTAATTTCATGCTGCTTTATCCCTGCAAGAACAATGTTTGAAAAAAGCAAAGTTGTTGCCCCTGGGAAAAATTGGACATTTGTATTGTCCTCATTAAATTTCTTCCTCATTGGAGACAGTAGCAATATGACCACTAATAGATATGCCTCCTTAACTCTTCTAATAGAAATTTCATATCAGAATGGTCAAAAGTCTCTGTGTGCAATGCAGGTACATAATTATCCAACACAGGCTGAAGTAGCAGAAGTGTGTGTGTGTGTGTGTGCTACATGCAAATGCTTGAAAGCATGAGAAATAACTTCTCCACAAAAGCATGTCACCCCTGGTGCTGCTGGTGCCGTAGGAGACGGGAGACCAACCCCTGGGTTCCATGTGTGGAGCTCCCCATACATGACCAAGATCATAGAATCATAGGATGGTTTGTGTTGGAAGAGACCTCCAAAGGTCATCTAGTCCAACCCCCCTGCAGTAAGCAGGGATATCCTCCATTAAATCAGCTTGTCCAAGCCTGACCTTGACTATCTATAAGGGTGGGGCCTCGACTACTGCCTTGAGCAATCTGCTGCAGTGTTCCGCTACCCTCACATAAAAACCCTTCCTACTAACATCCAACATAAATCTCCTCTTCCAGAGCCTTCTCTTCTCCATTCTGAACAACCCCAGATCCCTCAGCCTGTCCTCGGGCAGAGATGTTCCAGCCCCCTGATCATTTTCACGCCCTTCTCTGGACCCTCTCCATCGGGTCCATGTCCTTCCTGTGTTGAGGGCTTCAGAGCTGGATGCAGTACTCCAGGTGAGGTCAACAAAGTGGCAGACCACCTCTTGATCTGTGGGCCATGCTTCTTTCGATGCAATCTAGGATGCACTTGGTCTTCTGGACTGCAAGTGCACATTGTTGCCTCATGCCATTGTATGGCCCCTGCTGCTCTTTCTGGAGAGGTTTAGGGGCCCTAGGAGCTTTGTCCTGCCTGGGGGCAGGGAGGGGATGGGTGTACTCTACATGTTGCAAGGGATGGAGAATCAAGAGCAACGGCCATGACTGGTTAAGTGGGATGTCATCATGGAGCTCTGGCACCTGTGACAGCCCAGAAGAAAAGTCAAAAAGGGGTGCCACCTGGCAGCACCACGCTGCAGTATGGCTCAGACTAGTGGTGAGCAGGGTAGGTGTGAGGGAAAGCTGGGCTGGATGAGTGCCAAGGCAGAAACATCAGCCCCCAGAGGGATTTCAAAGGCTGAGCTGATGGTGTAGCCTCTTTGGGGAGTATCATGGGCAGGACAGCTGACATCCTTGGGGCCAGAGCAGAGGTGCCCCTGTCCCCAGTATGCTCACCAACCTTTCACTTGCAGCTTTCAAGTTCACCTTGCCCCATCTCCCAACCATCCCAGACCCTTTCATCTCCTACTTTGCTTCTCTCCTACCTGGCCTCACTGAACTTCTCTTCTTCCTCCTCCATCCCATGGCTAGGAGACTCACTCATGTCCTGGCCATCTTGAGCATTGTGCAATATACACTGAGGGGGCTGACCAGAATGATATGGCTATGCAAGACCTTCTGCAGCAGCACAAAGAGCAAGAGCCTAGAGATGAGTTGGCTACTAGAGGAGGCAGAACAGAGGAGCCAGAAGCTATGTGGCCTTGCTCAGGAAGGCTTATTCTTTGTTACCTTCCAGCAATGGTGGTTTGGGCCTCTGCTCTTTGGACTCTACCAGTACATTTTTGTAGGCATAGCATATTCTGGGTGAGCTTTTTTATATTTAAATGTGAGATCCTTTAACATTAAAGATGTTTTAAATCCTGTTGATTTATACTCAACACTGAAACACTGATAACACTGAAATCCTTATTTTCTCAAAAGTAAACAAAAAAAGACCTAGAAATAAAGTCCATTTTAATAAAAGTAAATTTGCTGGGAATAGAAGAAGCTTAGAACTAGGCACTATATTTTAATACATGACCAAGAGCTGAAAAAAAGAAACAAACAAAACCTTTGAGCAAATTTCCCAAACCCCAGAAACTTTGGGGAAAAAATAAGAAGACTCCAGACCTGCAATCCTGCACCTCAGAGAGTACAATCTGCCTTTGCATCATTCTAAAGCAAATTCCTTGCTAAGTGGAGTGCATACATTTCCATAGGTTGCCTTTCTTGGAGAACATGATGAAATGAATGTGCTAGAATTACACAAGAGTCTTGAAATCTGGAGCACAATTCATGATACTCTCAAGATCAAATGTTTCACCTCTGCTATAGCTTGTAAGGTTTTCTAAACAAAAAGACTCTGTTTCCTACTAGCACCATTTTTTTTAAGAAGACTGACAATACCCATCCAGTTTTACAGTGCAAACATGTGGTGTCCCTCCTTTGGCTGACCTGCTCTTTGTTACATCCAATTCTGACACTATATCACAAAATGTTGTCAGAAGTTCATGGTAGCCAATGGGTTCTAACTTCCTCTGACTGCCCAGTTTGTTTTCTTTGATATCAGTGGGCTAAGGGTTAGTGTGTAGCACTGTTTCCTTCCTTAACAGAGAACAGACATAAGAGCTTGTTTTACAAGTGAGCATCCCTGATCTGTATCTGGAATGTCTAAAGTATCATTGCCAAACAACTACATATCAATATCTGTCAGACCAGAGGTTTCTCACAGCATCCTCAGATCAAATCCCTGACAGTTCCTCTGCCCTGTATTGTTCCTCAATTTTTATTATGAGAGGAAACAGTCTCAAGCTGTGCCAGGGGAGGTTTAGCCTGGATATCAGGAAGAAATTCTTCACAGAAAGAGAGATTTCCATTGGAATGGGCTGCCAGGGAGGTGGTGGAGTCACCATCACTGGAAGTGTTTCAAAAGAGACTGGATGGCACTTAGTGCCATGGTTTATTTGATTAGATGATGTTGGGTGATAGGTTGGACTTGAAGATCTTGAAGGTCTTTTCCAACCTGGTTAATTCTGTATTCTGTACTTCAGCAAGAAAGTCTTGTGCCCAGTAATTGTGGACAAGCTGAAATGCTGGCTGTGAGCTGCTTTCATCTCTATAAGGCTTCAGAACTTTCCAAGGTAATTTGAGGACTATGACTTTACAGGAATGTGTTCAAATCTTTTTAAGTATGCTCTTTCAAATCTATTTTACGTATGCTTAGACAGTTATATCTATTAAAATGTGAGTGAACATCAGTTCAGAAGAAAATATTTGATCATCTCTGTTTACCACAGTATTGACCATTATTGTACCTGAAATGATCTTATTCAGAGTTCATATTTTTTTTGTTATCCCTTATGTGGAATAACAAGGATAGCATAACTCTATTTTATAGTAGTTATGTATGAAGAAATATCTAAATACTTTGTAATATTTTTTTGTTGTTAGTGAAACACATGTTATTTCTTGAGTATTGAACCTATGCTTACTTCTTTTTTTTTTTTTTAAATAAACATTTTAATATCTAATGACAAAAGCTGCCATTTTGAACCTGCTGGCTATGCTTCTCTTAATGCAGCCCAGGATCTGACTGGCTTTCTGGGCTGCAAGTGCCACACTAAGAGCTCATGTGAGCTTCTCGTCCACCAGCACCCCCAAGTCTCTCTCCTCCAGGCTGCTTTCAAGCCAGCCAGTCTGTACTTGTATTTACCCCAGTCTGTATTTGTGCCTGGGATTGCCTCTACCAGGTGCAGGACCCTGCACTTGGTCTTGTTGAACCTCATGAGGCTGGCTTGTGCCCCACCTCTCCAGCCTGTCAAGGTCCCTCTGGATGGCATCCCTTCCCTCCAGTGTGTCTGCTGCACCAGACAGCTTGGTGTCATCAGCAAACTTGCTGAGGGTGCACTCAATGCCACTGTCCATGTCACCCACAAAGATTTTTTGTAGGAAGAGACAGATCATTTCAATAACCTCTATTTAATTTGTCTAGATTTCAGTGAAGCTTAACAAGTGCTGCTTCTATGCCTGACAAAAGCTCAGTTTAATCACGTTCTTTACTACTCACAGAAGTCATGTACATATTTTTTTCCCCAGAAAGCCATAATCTCCTGAGCCTAGATAAATAGAACAAAATCAGATAAATGGAATTGTAATAGAGACTCAGAACAATAAAACATGTCACTGTGTTACACTTGTGACAGTCAATCAGTTCTGCTTTTGACAGAATTGATTGCAGGTAATATTCACCAACATTGCAGATGGTGGGAAATTATTATTTGGTATCAACACATCTGTGGACAAAGAGCTGAAGAGGAAACTTTCATAATACATAGCATAACAATATAGTATTAAAAATGCATGGTATAGGACTGTATCAAGGAATCATACAGATGTCTGGATAGAGCTGGTGCTTGCCCAATCTACTCTTGGAAAATTCTGAGAGAATTCTATGGGCTCTCTTGGACTGTATATTAAAATGCTTAACTGTTCTTACTCTTGGAAACATTATATTATATTCAAAATCTTCCTTCGTGTAAATCTGTCTGCTACTGCTTTGAAATATCAGAAGAGTTAGTGACCAGAGGTTTCATTCTTCATCTTTGCACCTGATATTATTATGTCTACATTCCATCTCCTCTTCTTCAGACAAAGCAATCACAGTTCTTCTCCTCATAGATCATTGGTTTTAGATCCTGCAAAAATAGCCAAGATTGAAAGATTAGCAATTTCCTGCTTTGCAACCAGTTTTAGTTTACCTGGTCCTTAGTCACTAGGTAAGCAACAGTCATGATGAAAGGCAGAGAGCATGGCTAGGGGGAATGGATCCAAGTTAGACAGTAGATTTAGATTAGATGTTAGGAAGAACTTCTTCACCATAAGTGTGTAAGACACTGGAACAGGATGCCCAAAGAGGTGGGGAGAAGCCTCATCCCTGGAAGTTTTTAAGGCCAGGCTGGATGGGTCTGAGCAACCTGATCTAGCATGAGGTGTCCATGCCATGGCAAGTGGTTGTAACTAGATGATCCTTCCAACCCAGACAATTTACGATTCTATGATCCTCCAAGAAAGCTGGGGAGAGACTTTTTAGGGTGTCAGGTAGTGATAGGACTAGGGAGAATAGGGGGGGAAGTGTAAATCCAGATTGGATGTTAGGAAGAAGTTCTTCCCATGAGGGTGGTGAGACACTGGAACAGGTTGCCCAGGGAGGTGGGAGAAGTCACTTCCCTGGAGGTTTTTAAGGCCAGGCTTGATGTGGCTTAAGCAACCTGATCTAGTGTGAGGTGTCCTGCCCATGACAGAGCATTGGAACTAGGTGATCCTTGAGGTCCTTTCCAACCCTAAGAATTCTATGATTCTATGATTTTGCAGAAACTTAGGCTTTGTGTTTATTTGCTTGGGTATTATCCAGCACACAGGTGTATGGATTTCACGTTAATTCTTATCTTGACTTGAAAACAACTATAATGGAGTCACATCAAGTTGACATAAAATCTAATCTTAGCATGATGCCCTTTTGCTACAATTGACACTCTTCTCTCCTTGGACCAGTACACAGGGGAAAAACAAATCAGCACATTAAATGACTGATACATAATACAAAACATGCATGATTTTTACTTTTATGCTGCTATAATGAATGAAATGAATGTATGAGAGCTAGTACATTCCACATTTGAAAGGATCCTTTGTCCATCATAAGACAGCCAAATCAGAAGCTATGATCTGAATAAAATGTTTGCAAAGCAGCCTCTGCAGTTCTTGAGTTTAGATTTTGAACTTCTATTCCCTAGCAACTGCAAGTCACAACATTACACCACAAGCAAAAACAAGACGTTCTGTGTATTAAAGGCACGAAGACCCACGCGAAGGCATCAAAGCCATGTTTTGAAAGGCATTTTGAAAAGTTTTGCTTGTTGGGTTTTTTTTTAATTATTATTAATTTTTTATCAAAAGCAATGCAGAGAGAATGATGTTAATATCCAATTTTTACATTTCAGCATAAAAAAATAATTGTATATTAAGTGATGATCATGATTGTGCAACCACTATAGGAATGTTTCTGTAAGTATGCATTATTTATAACTAGATGATATTTTTCAGTAGTATGCTTCCTAGTTTTAATCACATACAGAAAAAAAAAACAGAAGGATCCGAAGGCTTTATGGAAATATGTGTAGAACTACATTTTACCCTGCCTCTGAAGAAAGTCCATGAGAAGAGAAGAGTAGCTTTAGATGGGATGTTAGAAACAAGTTCTTTACCATGAGGGTGTGGAAACATGGAACAGGTTGCCCAGGGAGGTAGCTGAGGATCCCATCCCTGAAGATATTCAACATGAGGCTTGACAGAGCTCTGGCAGCTGATCTAGTTGAGGATGCCCCTGCTTACTGCAGAGGAGATTGGACTAGGTGACCTTTGGAGGTCCCTTCAACACAGACCATTCTATGTTTCTATGATCCTATGATTCTACACATCTACACAAGATACAAAAAATCTTTGGTTGTTCCAGGCTATAATCATCAGGGATTGCTCCAAATGGGGCTGAAACAAATAAAATGTGGTTTTGATTGTCTGAAAATATGTTTTCAGGGTTTTGTTTGTTTGTTTGTTTCATAACTAACAGTACTGAGTATACACTGGCAATCTGTACTTCTATTACTAGTTGTAGGCAAAAAACATTCTGCATATGTTACAATACAAAACCATGAGACCATCTGATCTAGACTGAACAGTGCAGGAATTCAGGTTCAGTTTCACTTGAAAATTTATGTCTAGAAATATAACTATACTTGCATAAAAACCTTTTGCATATATGCATAGTACCAGGTAATAGCGGTTATGTTAGCAAAAGGAGATAAATTCTAAGATCCATTCCAAACTGACATGTTCTATGTCATTCCAACATGTTCTATAGAATATATTGAAAACACAATTAATATTTCATATATTATATGTTATTGTTATTATTATATTATATTATTGTTATATTACTACTATTATTATTTCTTCTACTGTTATTCTATTTCTTCTATTGTTTATTATTGCTATCAATAATATCCATTACATTTATTGAGTGGCCCTTTCTCTTCTATCTTCAAAAAGTTCTAGGTAAGAGGCCATATGATGACCATATCTGAATACCTCTGTTATTTTCTCTTTGCACTGATTCTTTCTGCCTCATTCTCTTCTCTGTTTTTCGTGATGTGCACCTCTTCCAAGAGGTCTGAATCTATTTAGTGCTGCATTAAATAGAGATTGTACAAGAAAAAACTAATAGAACTTCGGTTGATACAAAGCAGTTTCCCAAAACACTTCTAGTCTAAATCTCTGGTTCTGCAGTTAGTTCCTGAGAATCTATCATGAAATGGGATCAAGCAGGACAGTAATTATGTTTGGGTACAGTAAAACTCTCTTTTTCTTCTCCTTTGCTCATCTTTGGACAAACAACTCTAGTTAACAAAGTTGTTCATTTTGTTGAGGATTCATTTGTTGCTATGCTCTTTAGCAGTTGCTGTGCTTTTTCCCCAGTTGTGGGATTGCAGAAATTGCATCAAAGGGATAATTATATCAGTCAGATTTTGTGTGACCCTGAACTAGAAATAATAAGTCACTACCTTTTGATAGTGATGATGGCAGCGACTCAGAGATTAATATCTCGATAAGAGGAGGCAACACTAAGTGTTCACTAAGGTATTAATTAATTAAGCCCATTAGCATGAGTTATGTTATTTTCTGACACATTGTGATTTGATTTCCCTCACCACTACTTATTCTCTTATAACAGAAGCTGACAACATTCTTACTCATGACATTTAATCATGATAGATAGTTTTTTTTCCCAGGAGAAATGTGTAGATTAATAAAAGTAAGTTAGTATAAAAATTCATGAGACAAGCAAAAAGGTATTAAACCTGGTGCTGGTAAGTAAATTTCCAATACTTTGAAACTGCAGTTATTGGATTAAATTCTCAAAAGCATCAAATGATTATCATAAATATCAATAACAGACTTACAGCAC
>CM037633.1:30369022-30493718 GCA_015227895.2 Colaptes auratus
CCCTTTTCCTGCTCCAAGAACTAACATTTCTTTAATTAACTATCATTAATTTCATGCTGCTTTATCCCTGCAAGAACACTGTTTGAAAAAAGCAAAGTTGTTGCCCCTGGAAAATTGGACATTTGTATTGTCCTCATTAAATTTCTTCCTCATTGGACAGTACAATATGAGCACTAATAGATATGCCTCCTTACTCTTCTGATAGAAATTTCATATCAGAATGGTCAAAAGTCTCTGTGTGCAATGCAGGTACATAGTTATCCAACACAGGCTGAAGTCAGAAGTGTGAGTGGTGTGTGCTACATGCAAATGCTTGAAAGCATGAGAAATAACTTCTCCACAAAAGCATGTCACCCTGGTGCTGCTGGTGCCGTAGAAGACGGGAGACCAACCCCTGGGTTCCATGTGTGGAGCTCCCCATACATGACCAAGATCATAGAATCATAGGATGGTTTGTGTTGGAAGAGACCTCCAAAGGTCATCTAGTCCACCCCCCTGCAGTAAGCAGGATATCCTCCATTAAATCAGCTGTCCAAGCTGACCTTGACTACTATAAGGGTGGGGCCTCAACTACTGCCTAGCAAATGCTGCTGCGTGTTCCGCTACCCTCACATAAAAACCCTTCCTACTAACATCCAACATAAATCTCCTCTTCCAGAGCCTTCTCTTCTCCATTCTGACCACCCCAGATCCCTCAGCCTGTCCTCGGGCAGAGATGTTCCAGCCCCCTGATCATTTTCACGCCCTTCTCTGGACCCTCTCCATCGGGTCCATGTCCTTCCTTTTGAGGGCTCAGAGCTGGATGCAGTACTCCAGGTGAGGTCAACAAAGTGCAGAGCCCCTCTTGATCTGTGGGCCATGCTTCTTTCGATGCAATCTAGGATGCACTTGTCTTCTGGACTGCAAGTGCACATTGTTGCCTCATGCCATTGTATGGCCCCTGCTGCTCTTTCTGGAGAGGTTTAGGGCCCTAGGAGCTCTGTCCTGCCTGGGGGCAGGGAGGGGATGGGTGTACTCTACATGTTGCAAGGGATGGAGATCAAGAGCAACGGCCATGACTGTTAAGTGGGATGTCATCCATGGAGCTCTGGCACCTGTGACAGCCCAGAAGAAAAGTCAAAAAGGGGTGCCACCGGGCAGCCACCACTGCTGCAGTATGGCTCAGACCAGTGGTGAGCAGGGTAGGTGTGAGGGAAAGCTGGGCTGGATGAGTGCCAAGGCAGAACATCAGCCCCCAGGATTTCAAAGGCTGAGCTGATGGTGTAGCCTCTTTGGGGAGTATCATGGGCAGGACAGCTGACATCCTTGGGGCCAGAGCAGAGGTGCCCCTGTCTGTCCCAGTATGCTCAACAACCTTTCACTTGCAGCTTTCAAGTTCCCTGCCCCATCTCCCAACCATCCCCAGACCCTTTCATCTCCTACTTTTGCTTCTCTCCTACCTGGCCTCACTGACTTCTCTTCTTCCTCCTCCATCCCATGGCTGAGACTCACTCATGTCCTGGCCATCTTGAGCATTGTGCAATATACACTGAGGTGGCTGACCAGAATGATATGGCTATGCAAGACCTTCTGCAGCAGCACAAAGAGCAAGAGCCTAGAGATGATTGGCTACTAGAGGAGGCAGAACAGAGGAGCAGAAGCTATGTGGCCTTGCTCAGGAAGCTTATTCTTTGTTACCTTCCGCAATGGTGGTTTTGGGCCTCTGCTCTTTGGACTCTACCATTACATTTTTGTAGGCATAGCATATTCTTAGGTGAGCTTCTTTATATTTAAAATGTGAGATCCTTTAACATTAAGAATGTTTTAAAATCCTGTTGATTTATACTCAACACTGAAAACACTGATAACACTGAATCCTTATTTTTCTCAATGTAAACAAAAAAACCTAGAAATAGTCCATTTTAATAAAAGTAAATTTGCTGGAATAGAAAGAAGCTTAGAACTAGCACTATATTTTAATACATGATCCAAGAGCTGGGAAAAAACAAAAAAAAAAAAAAAACTTTGAGCAAATTTCCCAAACCCCAGAAACTTTGGGGAAAAAATAAGAAGACTCCAGACCTGCAATCCTGCACCTCAGAGAGTACAATCTGCCTTTGCATCATTCTAAAGCAAATTCCTTGCTAAGTTGAGTGCATACATTTCCATAGGTTGCCTTTCTTGGAGAACATGATGAAATGGAATGTGCTAGAATTACACACAAGTCTTTGAAATCTGGAGCACAATTCATGATACTCTCAAGATCAAATGTTTCACCTCTGCTATAGCTTGTAAGGTTTTCTAAACAAAAAGACTCTGTTCCTACTAGCACCATTTTTTTTAAGAAGACTGACAATACCCATCCAGTTTTACAGTGCAAACATGTGGTGTCTCCTTTGGCTGACCTGCTCTTTGTTACATCCAATTCTGACACTATATCACAAAATTGTCAGAAGTTCATGGTAGCCAATGGTTTCTAACCTTCCTCTGACTGCCCAGTTTGTTTTTCTTTGATATCAGTGGGCTAAGGGTTAGTTGTAGCACTGTTTCCCTTCCTTAACAGAGAACGAATAAAGAGCTTGTTTTACAAGTGAGCATCCCTGATCTGTATCTGGAATGTCTAAAGTATCATTGCCAAACAACTTACATATCAATATCTGTCAGACCAGAGGTTTCTCACAGCATCCTCAGATCAAATCCCTGACAGTTCCTCTGCCCTGTATTGTTCCTCAATTTTTATTATGAGAGGACACAGTCTCAAGCTGTGCCAGGGGAGGTTTAACCTGGATCAGGAAGAATTCTTCACAGAAAGAGAGATTCCCATTGGAATGTGCTGCCCAGGGAGGTGGTGGAGTCACCATCACTGGAAGTGTTTCAAAAGAGACTGGATGAGGCACTTAGTGCCATGGTTTATTTGATTAGATGATGTTGGGTGATAGGTGGACTTGAAGATCTTGAAGGTCTTTTCCAACCTGGTTAATTCTGTATTCTGTACTTCAGCAAGAAAGTCTTGTGCCCAGTAATTGTGGACAAGCTGAAATGCTGGCTGTGAGCTGCTTTCATCTCTATAGGCTTCAGAACTTTTCCAAGGTAATTTGAGGACTATGACTTTACAGGAAGTTGTGTTCAAATCTTTCTCCTGTCTCTCTTTAGCATATTTTACGTATGCTTAGACAGTTATATCTATTAAAATGTGGAAGTGAAGATCAGTTTCAGAAGAAATATATTTGATCATCTCTGTTTTTATCACAGTATTGACCATTATTGTACCTGAATGATTCTTATTCAGAGTTCATATTTTCTTTTTGTTATCCCTTATGTGGAATACGAAGGATAGCATACTCTCTCTATTTTAATAGTAGTTATGTATGAAGAAATATTTAAATACTTTGTAATATTTTTTTTGTTGTTAGTGAAACCATGTTATTTCTTGAGTTATTGTGAACCTATGCTTACTTCTTTTTTTTTTTTTAATAAACATTTTAATATCTAATGACAAAAGCTGCCATTTTGAACCTGCTGGCTATGCTTCTCTTAATGCAGCCCAGGATCTGACTGGCTTTCTGGGCTGCAAGTGCACACTGAGAGCTCATGTTGAGCTTCTCGTCCACCAGCACCCCCAAGTCTCTCTCCTCCAGGCTGCTTTCAAGCCAGCCTGTACTTGTATTTACACCCAGTCTGTATTTGTGCCTGGGATTTGCCTCTACCCAGGTGCAGGACCCTCATTTGGTCTTGTTGAACCTCATGAGGCTGGCTTGTGCCCCCTCTCCAGCCTGTCAAGGTCCCTCTGGATGGCATCCCTTCCCTCCAGTGTGTCTGCTGCACCACACATCTTGGTGTCCCAGCAAACTTGCTGAGGGTGCACTCAATGCCACTGTCCATGTCACCCACAAAGATTTTTGTAGGAAGAGACAGATCATTTTCAATAACACCTCTATTTAATTGTCTAGAATTTCAGTGAAGCTTAACAAGTGCTGCTTCTATGCCTGACAAAAGCTCAGTTTAATCACGTTCTTTACTACTTACAGAAGTCATGTACAAATTTTTTTCCCCAGAAGCCATAACTCCTGAGCCTACATAAATAGAACAAAATCAGATAAATGGAATTGTAATAGAGACTCAGAACAATAAAACATGTCACTGTGTTACACTTGTGACAGTCAATCAGTTCTGCTTTTGACAGAATTGATTGCAGGTAATATTCACCAACATTGCAGATGTGGGAAATTATTTATTTGGTATCAACACATCTGTGGACAAAGAGCTGAAGAGGAAACTTTCATAATACATAGCATACAATATAGTATTAAAAATGCATGGTATAGGACTGTATCAAGGAATCATACAGATGTCTGGATAGAGCTGGTGCTTGCCCATCTACTCTTGGAAAATTCTGAGATAAATTCTATGGGCTCTCTTGGACTGTATTAAAATGCTTACTGTTCTTACTCTTGGAAACATTTATACTATATTCAAAATCTTCCTTCGTGTAAATCTGTCTGCTACTGCTTGCAATATTCAGAAGAGTTAGTGACCAGTGGTTTCATTCTTCATCTTTGCACCTGATATTATTATGTCTACATTCCATCTCCTCTTCTTCAGACAGAGCAATAACAGTTCTTCTCCTCATAGATCATTGGGTTTAGATCCTGCAAAAAGTAGCCAAGATTGAAAGATTAGCAATTTCCCTGCTTTGCAACCAGTTTTAGTTTACCTGGTCCTTAGTCACTAGGTAAGCAACAGTCATGATGAAAGGCAGAGAGCATGGCTAGGGGGAATGGATCCAAGTTAGACAGTAGATTTAGATTAGATGTTAGGAAGAACTTCTTCACCATAAGTGTGGTAAGACACTGGAACAGGATGCCCAAAGAGGTGGGAGAAGCCTCATCCCTGGAAGTTTTTAAGGCCAGGCTGGATGTGGCTCTGAGCAACCTGATCTAGCATGAGGTGTCCATGCCCATGGCAAGTGGGTTGTAACTAGATGATCCTTCCAACCCAGACAATTTTACGATTCTATGATCCTCCAAGAAAGCTGGAGAGACTTTTTAGGGTGTCAGGTAGTGATAGGACTAGGGAGAATAGGGGGGGGAAGTGTAATCCAGATTGGATGTTAGGAAGAAGTTCTTCCCCATGAGGGTGGTGAGACACTGGAACAGGTTGCCCAGGGAGGTGGGAGAAGTCACTTCCCTGGAGGTTTTAAGGCCAGGCTTGATGTGGCTCTAAGCAACCTGATCTAGTGTGAGGTGTCCTGCCCATGACAGAGGCATTGGAACTAGGTGATCCTTGAGGTCCTTTCCAACCCTAAGAATTCTATGATTCTATGATTTTGCAGAACCTTAGGCTTTGTGTTATTTGCTTGGGTATTATCCAGCACACAGGTGTATGGATTTCACAGTTAATTCTTATCTTGACTTGAAAACAACTATAATGGAGTCTATCAAGTTGACATAAAATACTAATCTTAGCATGATGCCCTTTTGCTACAATTTGACACTCTTCTCTCCTTGGACCAGTACACAGGGGAAAAACAAATCAGCACATTAAATAGGACTGACTACATAATTAAACACATGCATGCATTTTTACTTTTATGCTGTCTATAATGAATGAAATGAATGTATGAGAGCTAGTACATTCCACATTTGAAAGGATCCTTTGTCCATCATTAAAGACAGCCAAATCAGAAGCTATGATCTGAATAAAATGTTTGCAAAGCAGCCTCTGCAGTTCTTGAGTTTAGATTTTGAACTTTCTATTCCCTAGCAACTGCAAGTCACAACATTGCACCACAAGCAAAAACAAGACGTTCTGTGTATTAAAGGCATGAAGACCCACGCGAAGGCATCAAAGCCATGTTTTGAAAGGCATTTTGAAAAGTTTTGCTTGTGGTTTTTTTAATTATTATTTAATTTTTATCAAAAAGCAAATGCAGAAAGGGTGTAATATCCAATTTTTACATTTCAGCATAAAAAAAAATTGTATATTAAGTGATGATCATGATTGTGCAACCACTATAGGAATGTTTCTGGAAGTATGCATTTATTTATAACTAAATGATATTTTTCAGTAGTATGCTTCCTAGTTTTAATCACATACAGAAAAAAAAAAGAAGGATCCAGAAGGCTTTATGGAAATATGTGTAGAACTACATTTTACCCTGCCTCTGAAGAAAGTCCATGAGAAGAGAAGAGTAGCTTTAGATGGGATGTTAGAAACAAGTTCTTTACCATGAGGGTTGTGGAACACTGGAACAGGTTGCCCAGGGAGGTAGTTGAGGATCCCATCCCTGAAGATATTCAACATGAGGCTTGACAGAGCTCTGGGCAGCCTGATCTAGTTGAGGATGCCCCTGCTTACTGCAGAGGAGATTGGACTAGGTGACCTTTGGAGGTCCCTTCCAACACAGACCATTCTATGTTTCTATGATCCTATGATTCTACACATCTACACAAGATACAAAAAATCTTTGGTTGTTCCAGGATATAATCATCAGGGATTTCTCCAAATGGGGCTGAAACAAATAAAATGTGGTTTTGATTGTCTGAAATATGTTTTCAGGGTTTTTTGTTTGTTTGTTTGTTTCATAAACTAACAGTACTGAGTATACACTGGCAATCTGTACTTCTATTACTAGTTGGTAGGCAAAAAACATTCTGCATAATGTTACAGTACAAAACCATGAGACCATCTGATCTAGACTGAACAGTGCAGGAATTCAGGTTCAGTTTCACTTGAAAATTTATGTCTAGAAATATAACTATACTTGCATAAAACCCTTTTGCATATATGCATAGTACTAGGTAATAGCGTTATGTTAGCAAAAGGAGATAAATTCTAAGATCCATTCCAAACTGACATGTATTCTATGTCATTCCAACATGTTCTATAGAATATAAATTGAAAACACAATTAATATTTCATATATTATTATTGTTATTGTTATTATTATTATTATTATTATTGTTATTATTACTACTATTATTATTTCTCTACTGTTATTCTTATTTCTTCTATTGTTATTATTATTGCTATCAATAATATCCATTACATTTATTGAGTGGCCCTTTCTCTTCTATCTTCAAAAAGTTCTTGGTAAGAGGCCATATGATGACCATATTCTGAATACCTCTGTTATTTTCTCTTTGCACTGTTCTTTCTGCCTCATTCCTATTCTCTGTTTCTTCGTGATGTGCACCTCTTCCAAGAGGTCTGAATCTATTTAGTGCTGCAATTAAATAGAGATTGTACAAGAAAAAACCTAATAGAACTTCGGTTGATACAAAGCAGTTTCCCAAAACACTTCTAGTCTAAATCTCTGGTTCTGCAGTTAGTTCCTGAGAATCTATCATGAAATGATCAAGCAGGACAGTAATTATGTTTGGGTACAATAAACTCTTCTTTTTCTTCTCCTTTTGCTCATCTTTGGACAAACAACTCTAGTTAACAAAGTTGTTCATTTTGTTGATGGATTCATTGTTGCTATGCTCTTTAGCAGTTGCTGTGCTTTTTCCCCAGTTTGGGAAGAAATTGCATCAAAGGGATAATTATATCAGTTTCAGATTTTGTGTTGACCCTGAACTAGAAATAATAAGTCACTACCTTTTGATAGTGATGATGGCAGCGACTCAGAGATTAATATCTCGATTAAGAGGAGGCAACACTAAGTGTTCACTAAGGTATATAATTAATTAAGCCCATTAGCATGATTTATGTTATTTTCTGACACATTGTGATTTGATTTCCCTCACCACTACTTATTCTCTTATAACAGAAGCTGACAACATGTCTTACTCATGACATTTAATCATTAAGATAGTTTTTTTTCCCAAGAGAAATGTGTAGATTAATAAAAGTAAGTTAGTATAAAATTCATGAGACAAGCAAAAAGTGTATTAAACCTTGTGGCTGGTAAGTAAATTTCCAATACTTTGAAACTGCAGTTATTGGATTAAATTCTCAAAAGCATCAAATGATTATCATAAATATCAATAACAGACTTACAGCACAGACAGCATGACAATGTTTCATAGGTTATACACTTCTAGGGGAAAGGATTTAATATATTGCTGGGCTTGTATATAAACAAACAATAGAAGTAGGATCCCCTCGTATTAACTCAAGGATAACTGTTGTCTTAAAAATATAAGAATACAAAAGTGCACTGAAAGTACAAATCAGAACAACAGATAACAAGGTACTGAAGAATTTCAGGAAACTGCACCATTTATTAACCCATTGTTTTTTTGGCAGAGGGGTCTTTAAAAATTGAAGAAGTACTGATTTTTGAAATCTGCTAATTTTCATCTATTTTTTTCTAATTTAGAACTCCTTTTGCTTAATAAGTAGAAGTTATTATAAAAATCTTGATTGCTTTGCTTTGTTTTGTTGGTGAAAGACAGATGTTTCTAGGAATAGAATAGAATAGAATAGAATAGAATAGAATAGAATAGAATAGAATAGAATAGAATAGACCAGACCAGGTTGGAAGAGGCCTTCAAGATCATCATGTCCAGCCTATCAACCAATCCAACCCACCTAAACAACTAAACCATGACACCAAGCACCCCATCAAGTCTCCTCCTGAACACCTCCAATGATGGTGACTCCACCACCTCCCCGGGCAGCCCATTCCAATGGGCAATCACTCTCTCTGTATAGAACTTGCTCCTAACAGCCAGCCTAAAGAAGTTCAAATTGGATAAATATCAGAAATGTAGGTTTGAATTAACATCTTTTTTTTTTCCTTAATGATACATTTTATCCATTTATGAACCTTCCTATATATCAAGCTAGCATAGTAGTTATTCCTGCACCATACCAATGTGCAAATATGCTTTTGTATAGTTAAACATCCATTACCACACCCTGCCAGACTCCATGAAAGGCCTAAAAACTTTAATTACTTTATATGTAGAATAGAATAGAATAGAATAGAATAGAATAGAATAGAATAGAATAGAATAGAATAGACCAGGTTGGAAGAGACCTTTGAGATCATAATGTCCAACCTATCATCCAGCACCATCTAATCAACTAAACAATGACACCAAGCACCCCATCTAGACACCTCCTAAACACCTCCAGTGATGGTGACTCCACCACCTCCCCAGGCAGCCCATTCCAATGGGCAATCACTCTATGAAGACTTTCTTCCTAATATCCAGTCTAAACCTCCCCTGGCGCAGCATGAGAGTGTGTCCTCTTGTTCTGGTGCTGGTTGCCTGGGAGAAGAGACCAGCCCCCACCTGTCTACAATGAAACAGAAGACCTGAAAACAGAAGAACTGAAACAGAAGAACTGAAAACTGTTAGAATAATAGGAGGAGAGAAGGAGACAAATACTTAGTAAATTGAGATTAGTTTCATAAAGTTTTCTGTGTATTTAAGTATGTCTGATATGTCTAGCAGTATTTAAAAACAAACCCAGACTCCCAGAGTAAGTGTATGGACAGTTTGAAAGTGAAGAACTGGGAAATTAAATTCTTGCTATGTCAACAGTTCCTTAGGTGATGCTAGACAAGTTCTTTAGGATTAAAAAAAAAAGGCCTAGGTAACCGAGATGGTATTTAACTTAAACTGTTTTAGGAGGGAAATAATCAGCCTGTGAAGAAACACTTCTTTCCACTACTTAAAAAGTTTACACCAGATGCACAACCTAAGCTGAATTATATGAGTCCCACTCCAGGATTAATCAACAGCTGTATTCCAGTGTCAATGTTCAAAATTTATTAACCTAACCAGAAACTGAAGAGTCTTACTCAGAGATCCTTAATGTTTGTGGTGGTTTGGCCCTGGTTAGGGGCCAAATGCTCACGAAAGCTGCTGTAGCACTCCCCCTTAGATGGACAGCAGAGTGGGAAATATATAACAAAAGCCAGATATAATATAGAAGTAATAATAATAATAATAATAATAAATAATAATAATAATAATAGAAGCAGTAGACCACGTGGAGGCTAAAAGCAGAGAGAGATCACAGAATGTCAGAATCACAGAATTTCATGGGCTGGAAGGGGCCTCGAGAGATCATCTAGTCCAACCCCCCTGACAGGGCAGGATCACCTACACCAGATTACGCAGGAATGCATCCAGGGAGTTTTAATATCTCCAGAGAGGGAGACTCCACAACCTCCCTGGGCAGCCTGTTCCAGTGCTCTGTCACCTTCACAGGGAAAATTTTTTTCCTCATATTACCTCAAATTTCCTGTGCCTCAACTTCCACCCATTGCCCCTTGTCCTGTCATTGAGTACCACTGAGCAGAGCCTGGCTCCAACCTCTCGGGACTCACCCTACACATATTTATAAACATTGATGAGTTCACCTCTCAGTCTCTTCTTCTCCAAGTTAAAGAGCCCCAGATCCCTCACTTTCTCCTCATATGTAAGATGTTCCACTCCCTTAATCAGAGATCTTAGTCTCTACTTCCCACCAGCATGACGATAGTTGGTCTTGGAAAGCAAGGGTTTGCTCTTGGTGGTTCCTCTGGAGGACATACACCTTGGACGAATCCCCTTCCAAAACTTCCTTCTTTCACTTTGTTTTAATATCTGAGCTGACCTAATATGGTATGGAATACTCCTTTGGCCAGCTTAGGTCAGCTGGCTTGGCTGTGTCCCCTTAGGGTGCTCTTAGGGCAGGGAAATGTTGAAAAAGCACAGCCTGGGTGCTTGGCTCAGCAGTAGGCAAAAGGCTGCTGTGTTATCAACACTTGGCCACAGCACTGAAAAACACCGCACTAGAAAGATGCTTTGAGGACAACTTACTCCAGCTCAGCCCAAACCCAGTACAAGATTATAGGCAAACATATTTTGTTTAATGTCAGTGATCACAGATAGGTATCAATTTTGACATATCTGTAGATACTTATTCTATAATAAAACCTGCATGAGCTTTCTTATTGTTTCAGGAAAAAGAAACCAAAAAGAAAGCAACCAAAACCCCAAACCCCAAAGTGAGCTGATGCTCTGTTTTTTAAGATAAAATGTGTTTTGTTTTGTTTTGTTTTTCTTTTAATATTTCAGCCTGACTTTGAGATTGTCTTTGCTTAATTAAAGTACTAAGCAAATTCACTATCCGGGCTAATTAGAAATTAACACCAGTGGCTAATGTATATGGAGCTAGCTATTTAGTGCAAGTAGGTTTTCTGTATGTTCCTGTTTTCCATCACATAATAAGGTTTTGCCTTTTTGCCATTGTGGTGTAGATCAGTAGCAGAAATCCCCAACCATTTTTCAAATTCCAAAGTTAATGGAAAATTAAACAGCATTGCTATTGTCACCTGTGCATTCTTTTTTCCCAGAATGTATATATTCACTTGCACTAAATTCAAATATATGCTTTTAATGAATGAAAATACTTTGCAACAATGATACAATATAAGTAGATGGAGTGACTTACCAGGCAGAAGTTTTATAACAAAACTCATAGGACATTTCTTTATTGCATTATTTCTGACTGGTCAAAAACTGAGATTCACTATGAAATACAATATACACCCTCAACAAGTTTGCTGACGATGTTAAGCTGTGTAGTGCAGCAGACACACTGGAGGGAAGGGATGCCATCCAGAGGGACCTTGACAGGCTGGAAAGCTGGGCCCATGACAGCCTCATGAGGTTCAACAAGGGCAAATGCAAGGTCCTGCGTCTGGGTCAGGGCAATCCCAAGCACTGATACAGGCTGGGCAGCAACTGGCTTGAAAGCATGCCTGAAGAAAAGAACTTGGAGGTGCTGGTGGATGAGAAGCTCATTATGAGCCACCAGTGTGCACTTGCAGCCCAGAAAGCTAATCAGATCCTGGGCTGCATCAAGAGAAGCATAGGCAGCAGGTCGAGGGAGGTGATTCTCCCCCTCTACACTTGGTGAGACCTCACCTGGAGTATTACATCCAGTTCTGGAGCCCATATTCGGATGTGCTGGAGCATGTCCAGAGAAGAGCCACAAGGATAATTAGAACACTGGAGCACCTCTCCTATGAGGACAGCCTGAGGGAGTTGGGGCTGTTCAGTCTGGAGAAGGGAAGGCTTCAAAGAAGACTATGGTGGCTTTCCAGTATCTTAAGGGAGCCTACAAGAAGCTGGTGAGGGACTTTTTTAGGGTGTCAGGTAATGATAGGACTAGGGGGATGGAAAAAAAACCTAGAAATGGATAGATTCAGATTGATGTTAGGAAGAAGTTCTTCACATGAGGGTGATGAGACACTGGAACTGGTTGCCCAGAGAGGTGGGAGAAGCCTCATCTCTGGAGGCTTTTAAGGCCAGGCTGGATGTGGCTCTGAGCAACCTGATCTAGTGTGAGGTGTTCCTGCCCATGGCAGTGGAGTTGGGAATAGATGATCCTTGATGTCCCTTCCAACCCTAACAATCCATGATTCTATGAAATAATAAAGCCCATAAAGCCTTGAAATTCAATCTATGCTCCATACTCCCTTGAGTTTCATAAAGCGAGGTTTCCCTCTCAATATAGTTTGCGTCCCAAAGAAAGAATTCACCCTTATGTATACCTGTCCTGGTTTTGAGCCATGAACTGCCCAGGGCAGCCAGAGCATTCTAAAAACCTCCACCCCACTCAGCCTCAGCAGACCCGAGAGCAGCCAAACTTCCCCGCCATGAGACCCAGGCCTACCACAGGCTTCAACAAGCCCAGTGGTGTAGCTGGAAATTCACTGCCAGCCAAGGCCAGGAGAAAAGATCTCCCCAACATACCATAAATATAAGCCATGTGCACATCTCAAAATGGAGAGAAGAGAGAGAATTTGCTGTACAGACCCTTAAATAGAAAAATACAGGAAAATGGAATAGATTGCAGTATCCTGGGATGAACTGATCTCTAGCCTCTGGAGGACTTTTCTTTGTGGTTATACCAAATAGCTCTTGATTTCCCTTAACCTACAACAATACCTTAGCAGAATTGTGAATGCTGACTGATTTTTTGAGGCTCACAGAGATCCAACATGTCTAATAACAGATTTCCCATGATGCATATTAGAAGGAAAAATCTCACTACAGATTGCCACCTGAAATACAGCACGAGATTATTTCCTTTCCTTTGTGCAAAAAAACCCCAAACAAACCAAAGCAAAAACCAAACAAAGCCCCAAAACAACAAAAAACCACACCCAGAAAAATCCCTCCATAAAATCGAAAAAGAGGCAACCCAGTTATTTGTGAATTGTTTCTTATTGCCACAAAAGAAGAAGAAGAAGACAGGCTGAGTTTCTCTCTCTCTGATTTATTTTTTTACTGGGTAACAAGGTCTTGCTTTCTGTCATTTGTATATGCCTTATTCCTTAGACAGGTCATGACAAGACTTCATTCTAACACATTCTTCCATTCAGGAGTAAAACCTAAAAATGGTATGCACAAGAAATTGCATACTTGTAAAATACTATTGAATGAATTATAATAAGGGGCAGGTGTTGATCTGCTGGAGGGTAGAGAGGCTTTGCAGAGGGACCTTGACAGGCTGAACAGATGGGCAGAATCCAACGGCATGAGATTTAACACATCCAGGTGCCGGGTTCTGCACATTGGCCACAGCAACCCCATGCAGTGCTACAGGCTGGGGTCGGAGTGGTTGGAGAGCGGCCAGGCAGAGAGGGACCTGGGGGTGCTGGTTGATGGGAGGCTGAACATGAGCCTGCAGTGTGCCCAGGCAGCCAAGAGGGCCAATGGCATCCTGGCCTGCATCAGGAACAGTGTGGCCAGCAGGAGCAGGGAGGTCATTGTGCCCCTGTACACAGCACTGGTTAGGCCGCACCTTGAGTACTGTGTCCAGTTGTGGGCCCCTCAGTTTAGGAGGATGTTGACTTGCTGGAACATGTCTAGAGGAGGGCAACGAAGTTGGTGAGGGGTTTGGAACACAAGCCCTATGAAGAGAGGCTGAGAGAGCTTGGGTTGACTAGCCTGGAGAAGAGGAGGCTCAGGGGAGACCTTATTGCTCTCTACAACTACCTGAAGGGAGGTTGTAGACAGACAGATGTTGGTCTCTTCTCCCAGGCAGTCAGCACCAGAACAAGAGGACACAGTCTCAGGCTGCACCAGGGCAGGTTTAGGCTGGATGTTAGGAAGAAGTTCTATACAGAGAGAGTGACTGCCCATTGGAATGGGCTGCCCAGGGAGGTGGTGGAATCACCTTCATTGGAGGTGTTCAGGAGGAGACTTGATGGGGTGCTTGGCTGCATGCTTTAGTTATTTAGGTGGGTTGGATTGGTTGATGGGTTGGATGCGATGATCTTGAAGGTCTCTTCCAACCTGGTCTATTCTATTCTATTCTATTCTATTCTATTCTATTCTATTCTATTCTATTCTAATTTTAAAAATCCCTAATTATGAGTGACTTAAATATGTTTAACTACATTAATTTGCTGTTCTGGGAGACCATTTACTAATATTTATTTGCTTTTTTACCTAAATCAAATTGATTTGTGAAACTGTAACTACTAGCTGTATGGTTTTCAGGGTGCTGACTCAAGAATTCTTAGAGGAAAGAACTCTGCAATTTGAAATCAAGAAACACCAGACAAAATAATGTATTTTAAAAACTTCAGCAAAGCATTTGGTAGAATCTTATGCCCTGCTGATGTAATCTCAGACATATTTGAAAGTACAGTCATTTTAACCCTTTTGTGATTTATCCACAAGAGCAATTTATATGATGTTTAGAGAACTGGAGGAGAAGAGTGAGGAATCACATAAAAGCTATTTCAGAGTATTGAGAGCAAGATTCACATTTTACCAAATTCCAATGTGTAATAAACAAGGTTTGGTGTAGTTTGTCATTAAAATGTTCAATATCAACAGAACAGTTGACAAAGGAAAGTGCACCCCTGAGTATCAATTTATGGTCTACTTACTTACTTATCTCATTGGTCTCTAAAACTACCTGAGGGGAGGTTGTAGCCAGGTGGGGGTTGGTCTCTTCTCACAGGCAACCACCAACTGAACAAGATGACACAGTCTCACGCTGCACCAGGGGAGGTTTAGGCTAGATGTTAGGAAGAAGTTAATCACAGAAATATTGATTGCCCATTGGAATGTGCTGCCCAGGAGGTGGTGGATTCACCATCATTGGAGGTGTTTAAGAAGAGACTGGATGAGGCACTTGGTGCCATGGTTTAGTTGATTAGATGGTGTTGGGTGATAGGTTGGACTTGATGACCTCTAAGGTATTTTCCAACCTGGATAATTCTATTCTATTCTATTCTATTCTATTCTATTCTATTCTATTCTATTCTATTCTATTCTATTCTACTCTGCCTGCATAAAAATCCAGTATTCTATCAGTGTTCTGTTGCAAAGTCTGTGGCAAGGAATGTGCAAAAATAAACTCTGTAGCCAGCAATGAAATAAAATCAAAGAGGTGAAGTTTCTTCTTCCTAATCCCTATCAGGTAATAGAATTTGTAAGGTTTAAATCCCTTCTAAAAAAAAAAAAAATGCTATTCTATGTGAAACAGCAGTGAATGTCCTTGTTATCCATGCATGTGTCTAAGCCTTCATTGAATCTTGCTGAGCTTCTGGCTGCTGTTCTATCTTGACTTAATTATTTTTCAACCTAACGCCTTCCATTTTTACTCAGTTTCCTTTTTTTCATTGTATAATGACAAAGGTTATAAGAGCTAACAGTATTTACCTATCATTTCTAGACCTCTATAGCTTTATAGACCCCTCTATGTTAACAATTCGGAATAAACTAGGGCTTTGAAGAGTTATCTCCATATTCTGCATTTGGTTTGCAGAGCAGCTTTGCTCTGTGACACATATTGTCTTGTGAAGAAGCTATATAGGAATCTACCACACAAAAAAACAACCCAAATGTTCTGTGCTGCTCAGTGGGGATGTCAGGCTGTCAACTGGATCACCATCACACAGCCACTGGGCACTCCAACATAGCTTTCATGCACATGCCAGTACAAGACTCTTGAGCTCATGTAACAACCAAAATGGATTTATAAGAAGGGCAAATATGGTGTTTGTCATCTGCCATTCTACAGCTCATTTATGAGCCTAGAACTGCCCTTCCAGCTGCCCTCATGTCTCAGAAGTCTTGCTCATCATGTGGACTATGATATAGTTGCCTACTCTGGCTTACAACTGAGTAATTAAAGCCATGGACTGCAAAATTCATGAGGAAAGCAGTTTCCTTCTTTCAGAGAAATTTAAATTCTGGAAATTGGAGTGGAGGATGACAAAGACCAGCTTGTGGCAGGAAACCTCAACTATTCCCTCACTGCCAAACATTTATGCATCAATGGGGCTGTTACCTCAGTTAAATCACTTAGAAAGGCAAGTACATCTTTGCTTTTCAGACTAAAGGAAATACAACAAAGCAAGCATCAAATAATTCAGTGGTCTCCATTAGTTGCTGCAGCCAAGGAATGGAAGATTTACTCTAAATCTTTTCTTTGGACACTGACTAAAGCAGAAGAGGCCATTTGATTTTGGAGAGAAATCACCATACACTCTCATTTTGAAATATTGGTTAGCAACAGAAAGAGCATGGACAAAAAAGAGATTTTTGTTCTGTAGGGATTATGAAGGTGGTGGTGGCAGGAATATACAAGTGCACATCCATGTGAAATAAAGTGAAAAGACACTGTGTTTCCTCAGTAGATATAAGGAAGTGTGAATAGTCAAGGAAACAAAGGGTTGTAGGATAAATTTCCATCAGAGGACTTCAAACCATGTGTGTAAAGCGATATTTGACCTAAATATCTACCTTTATCTGATGTAAACACAATGAGCCATATAAAACAGAAGCACAAAAAGCCCCAAAGCCATCAGCTTTTACTATTGATCTGCTTCTGTTGGATCAGGACTGATTTCAGTGAACTGCTAATACAAACACAGTCTGCATAAGCATCTCTTTCTCTGTGGCAAATATTTCAAGCCTCTTAGTTTCTGGAGATCTTCTAGGCTTCCTTTTTCATGTTGTCACACGATCCTAAAACATTTTCATTTCACCTATCACTTCTTAAAAAGAATGAGAACCAGTCAATCTAGTTCAGATGCAGATGTCTCATAATGGACAAATAGATAATTATTACTTATTATATTCTATTCTCTTCTACAACTATTTGATCCATCATGACCACAACAAGGGGACACAGTCTCAAGCTGCGCCAGGGGAAGTTTAAGCTCGAGGTGAGGAGAAAGTTCTTCACGGAGAGAGTCATTTGTCATTGGAATTTGCTGCCCAGGGAGGTGGTGGAGTCACCATCCCTGGAAGTGTTCAAGAGGGGATTGGACGTGGCACTTGGTGCCATGGTCTAGTCATGAGGTCTGTGGTGACAGGTTGGACTCAATGATCTTTGAGGTCTCTTCCAACCTTGGTGATACTATACTATACTATACTATACTATACTATACTATACTATACTACTATGACATCACTGTCACAGTTTTGCTAGATGTACAGAATAATTTTAAATCAGCTTCCAGTATGGTGCCCAAGTCTCTCATATTTCTCCATTTTCTGTTAATCTAGAATAAAGTATTCTTTCTATTGTGAATCATCTGATACAAGCCCTATGAGGAGAGGCTGAGGGAGCTGGGGTTGTTTAGCCTGGAGAAGAGGAGGCTCAGGGGAGACCTTATTGCCCTCTACAACTACTTGAAAAGAAAGTTGTAGCCAGGAGGAGGTTGGTCTCTTCTCCCAGGCAACCAGCATCAGAACAAGAGGATACAGTCTCAAGCTGAACAAGGGGAAGGTTATGCTTGAGGGGAGGAGAAAGGTCTTCACAGAAAGGGTAATTGACCATTGGAATGTGTTGCCCAGGGAGGTGGTGGAGTCACCATCCCTGGAGGTGTTCAACAAAGGCTTGGACGTGGCACTTGAAGCCATGGTTTAGTTGGTATTAGGTATTAGGTAATAGGTTGGACTTGATGATCTCTGAGGTCTTTTCAACCTGTTCGATTCTATGATTTAACCATCACATGCTTTTACATGCTGTTCACTACATTTTGTGAGGTCCCTTGGTTACCCTACCCAGTTTGTTTTTGCCTTTGTTTCATTGACTGTGTCAGCTCCTTCTCCAGAATGGTGACAAACAACGGAAAACAACATGTGTGAACTTTGCTGCTACAGAAATTGGAGATATGTTTCATTTTCTATAGACAGAATGAGTCTTTTTCTTTTCTGTCTCCTACAATTGCCTCTATTACCTCACATCTATACTCCATTGCATTTTATTTTCCTTCACATACTATTTTACTCTTTCCCAAATTAAAAACAAACAGACAACAACAATAACAAAAAAGACTTGTCATCTTTTCTGAGCACACTCAAGTGATTTATCAAACACTACCAGTTCAGAACCTTGTTTTACTTCTGTAAAAGGATTACATTTTGCCTCCCAGAATTTTATTTTGTTTTTTCTCTCTATGGATAGCTTCAGGTAAAATCCTACCCTTTCACTGAAGGTGGACTGATTTAACCTTTGAATAGGTCTGTCAATTCCTTTCAGAGGCAATGGCAATGTTTCTCTTATAGCGAATTGTGGTAGTTTTAGGATATGCCTTTAAAATTGTTCACAGAACTTAAGCAGAAAAGTAGTAAAATGTAAATAAGCAAAATGTAAATAAATCACTATTGGGTGTAAAAAGGAAAAGAAATATAATTCTAAACTATTCCATTGGAGAAATAAGGAACTTAGACTGGTTGTACCAAAACCAATTCCTCCTCTTCTCACTTCTTCGCTCTGGAGAGATACAAACTTGCTTCTGCTTGACCTTGGCTGCATTGTTTAGGTTAACTCTAACAGCAACTTTCTCTGCTCCTTTCTCCCTTTTGTACAGGGGGGTTTGAGGGGTTGGGGGGCAGGGAGGAGGGGGGGCAGAAAAGGACCAGGGGAGTCCTTGTGCAGTTTATCGATTGTAAATACTTGTAAATATGGTAAATCCTGTATATTTTGTACATATTCATTGCATTCCATTGTAGATTGTAGTTTTGCTTGTAAATACAGGTTTCATTTGCTTCCGACTGGGCTGGGCTGGCAAAGTTAATGTTGGGGGTGTGTGCGTGTGTGGAAATTTTAACCCACCACACACATATTAGAAGTCACAACTACTTTCTTGAAGTGTAAAGAAAAGTCATTCTCCCATCTTAGTACAAATCTGGATCTGTGCTTTAAAATATTCAATGCTGATGTCAAATTAACACATGCTTTAAAGCATTTGTAACAGTGTAATTAGCGGGGTCGCTAAGCATTTATTTTGTGCGCTTAAAGCTTCTGTCTTAAATTGCAGCAATATTGTGCTGACAATGAGGTACTCGCTTACAGGACATGATATAAATTATAAATGCCTTCCCAAAGCATGATCATCAGTCAAAACCACAGGTGCTAAAGTTACCAGCAAAATTAGAAACAGGCTGTCAAGAAGCACATATAAAAATCGTTGTGAAAGAAAATCAAATCAATCTTGGCGAATAGCCCTAAAAGTCACCTGTTCCCAACAGTGGCACACGATCATTTTGGGTCCTTCCTGTCAGATTTGGGGATGTTTTAGAATAAATATTGAATATTTACCAATGGATGTAATATCTAGCAAAATATTTACTACATAGATCTATTATTGACCAGTAGAAAATTGGTTAAGAAAATGGGCAAGAAGGATAGAAGTGTCTAAAAGGCGTGACTTTTCATCAGACTCTTCAGATATCATCTAAATTGCATCAGAAACAAGGTTTTTGAATGAAAAACAAGAAGAGATTTAAAAAAAAAAAAGGAAGAAACATTAACTTATTCTCTCCTCCAAACAACTGTAATAAAGACTTTGATTAAAAGGTCACCATTTTTAAATCCATGACAGCAATGATAAGAATTCAAGCTGTTCTGCTATGAATAGAACAACAGTTTGGGAGACTCAGACTACTCTCTATGAAATCACCATTGAGAAATCACAGAATTACAGAATGTTAGAGGTTTGGAAGGGACCTCCAGAGATCATCCAGTCCAAGCCCCTTGCCCAAGCAGGATCACTTAGGGTAGTGTGCACAGGAATTCACCCAGTTGGGTTTTGAAAGTCTCCAGAGAAGGAGACTCCACAACCTCTCTGGGCAGCCTGCCCTAGGGCTTAGTCACCCTCACCGTAAAGAAGTTTCTCCTCATGTTGAGATGAAATCTATGTTCAGATTTGTACCCATTGTTCCTTGTCTTATTACTGTGCACCACTGTAAAAAGCTTGGCCCCCTCCACTTGACACCCACTCCTCAGATACTGTAGACATTGATCAATTCTCCTCTCAGTCTTCTCAAGACTAAACGTCCCCAGGCCTTTCAGTCTCTCTTCATAGGGGAGATGCTGAAGTCCCCTAATCATCCTCGTGGCTCTCCTTTAGACTCTCTCCAGCAAATGTCTGTCTCCCTTGAATCGGGGAGCCCAAAACTGGACACAGCATTCCAGGTGTAGTCTCACCAGGGCAGAGTAGAGGTGGGAGAAGAACCTCCCTAGACATACTTTTCTTAATGCACCCCAGGATACCATTGGCCTTCTAATTTATTTTGCCATTGAGCAATGTATATAGACTGATTCCTTGTTTTAAAATTTTTTTTTTGATCTTTCATCTTTATTTCTACTTATGGAATGTATATTTTCAACAAAAGTAAGCAAGGAAACAAAAATAAAAGATAAAAGGAAAAAGTAAGATAAATGGAAAAGGAAAGCAGGAGGTTGATTATTATGCTTGTCACACCTATCACTTGAAAAATCAGTTTTTGAGGCTTGACATTTTCCATGGCCTTAAATAATTAACTCCAGGCTAAAAGCCTCAGCAAATGTGATTAGTCAATTAATAAATGTTATTGACTTGAAAATGTAATAACATTACACAGTGCTAGAATCATCAATTTTACATGATGAACTTGTGTGCATCTAAGCAAACATTGCTCCCTAAATCACCTTCTCTCTTGTTAAAAAAACCCAAAAAAACTCTACTTTTGCAGCAATAATTGCTTAATGAAGCATGTATAAATATTCAGCTTATATTTGAATTGTTAGGTAGCACCCTACTGGGTAGTTGTATCATAATAAAATCAAACTTATTTCTCAAGTGTGATATGTAAATTTCTGAATTCTTTCTAAAATTGAGAACATTTTTGTTGGTTTTGTTGTGGTTTAAATAAGTAGTGAGAAAGAAACAGAAATATTTTTCAAGCTTGTTTTTTTTTGTAAATATATAAAAGAAGAATTCATTCAGTGTATTACAGGATCACAGGGTGTCAGGGGTTGGAAGGGACCCAAAGAGATTATTGGACTCAATGATCTTGAAGGTCTCTTCCAACCTGGTGTATTGTATTGTATTGTATTGTATTGTATTGTGTCCAACACCCCTGCCATAGTAGGACCATACAATCTAGCTCAGGTCACAGAGGAATGTATCCAGAAGGGCCTTGAAAGTCTCCAGAGAAGGAGACTCTACAACCTCTCTGGGGAGTCTGTTCCAGTGGTCTGTGACTCTTACAGTAAAGAAGTTCCCCCTTGTGTTGAGGTGGAACTTCTTGTGCTGCAGCTTACATCCGTAGCTCCTTGTCCTATCAAAGGGAGCAGGTGAGAAGAGCCTGTATTATTGTTTGGAAGGCCTGTTTATTGCCTATTTTGACTACCTTTGATACAAATACCAAAGAATAATTAAAACCAAAACCAACCAAACAGAAAGAAAACAACAACAAAACCAAACTAAAACCACATCAAAAGAAACAAACAAAAAACCCATAACCAAACCCAACCAACCAAAAACTCCCAAAGGCAGAAGGTAGAATATTATGCCATAGTATCTGCAGTTCAACTCAGTTGCAGGGATGTAACTTTTTAACTCATGTCAGTTTCACCTTCCAAAAGTAAAAAGTGTAGTATTTTTAAAGTAAATAGTAAAATACTACTAGTGAAAATAAAAGGGATGTTGCTGATTTCAGCTATAATGCTGTCTTTGTGGTAACAGCTCTTCACCAAACAATTATTCACATAGTTTCCTCAGGCCTAGTAACCTCAGGTCTAGTAATCTAAAAGTGAATAGCTAAGAAGTCATGTTGCACACTAATATAAGCTGTAGAATGATTCAACTAACCCACATCAATTCCCTTCCTGTCCATAAAGCAAAATGCATCCAGTCTCAATGCTGAAACATCTTCAAGCAGCAGCCCCAGATAGCACTTAAAAACAATGAAACCAAAACCACTCTCACCAAAATCAATATGTAAATAAATGCATTAGCTGAGGAGGTCAAAGAACAAGCTCTTCAATCACATCATTCAAGATATTATTTCCACCTGACTCTTCTAATGAACAGCATTATTATATTCTTATGTCTGGAGTCACATTTGCATCATTCATGCATCTTTTTCAGTAAGTTTTCTAAGTGCTAGCATGGGCTACTGTTCAAGAAAAATTGGCATAGAATCATAGAATCACAGAATTATCAGGGTTGGAAGGGACCTCAAGGAATATCTAGTTCCAAACACCCTGCCATGGGCAGGGACACCTCACACTACATCAGGTTGCTCAGAGGCACATCTAGCCTGGCCTTAGAAACCTCCAAGGATGAGGCTTCTGCTACCTCCCTGGGCAGCCTGTTCCAGTGTCTCACCACCCTCATGGGGAAGAACTTCTTCCTAATATCCAATCTGAATCTACCCACGTCTATTTTTTTTGCCATTCCCCCTGGTCCTGGTATGGGTCTAACCTATTTGATCCATGAACTGCATAGATCTAGATCAAGTGGCTTATTATACAATTTCATTTACCTGCACTGTAAGAATGACTCAGGCTCATATAAAACATAAACCAACCATATTTAGTTGACTTCCTGTTCTTATGAACACTTTGTACCCTTTGTGTAGTGCTTCCTCTTAGTCAACTGTCAACTTTCTAGAAGAGAGACCACTTTTACCTCGCCTTCTAGATGGCTGAATACAAAAGGGATTGAGGAAACTGCTGTGCCTTTTGTTGGTGAAGGTTTTTCTTCAGTTGTGTATCGCTCTTACAGTATTTCATCTAATTTTCGTGATGAACTCTTGGTCATTTCATCTCATCTTCAGACAATGCATACAATTGTATTGTGTTTACCTGTAGAACATAGCATGCACAGAGACACTTTTAAGTGTTAATGTCATTGGGGGTGTGGGTGTGTGTGCACCAAAACCTGTTGTCTTTCTGCTTGATCTTATTTTTCTTCTTCAAAACAGAGAAAAATCCCCATTAGTATCATTCATTTGTTCATATGATGAAGGTACGTTAAGTCTGTAGCCTGATGCTTTACAGATCTCTTTCAAATAGAACCATGGTAACTTTGGAATACAAGTATATAGCTGTGGTGGGTTGAAATTTCCTCCCCCCCCCCCCCCCAACATTAACTTTGCCAGACCAGCTCAACTGGAAGCAAACGAAAGCTGTATTTACAGGCAAAACGACAATCTACTTTGGAATGCAATGACTATGATCACTTATGAAAGACTGAAATAATGGGTAATGGTTATTGGTACAGTGAGAAAAATGTTAGCTCATCTGTGAAGTATGATAACTGTGTCCAGGTATGGGCTTCTCAGTTGAAGAAGGACATTGAGACACTTGAATGTGTCCTGAGAAGGGCAGCGAGGCTGATGAAAGTTCTGGAGCACAAGCCCTATGAGAAGAGTCTGAGGGAGCTGGGGTGGTTTAGCCTGGAGAAGAGGAGTCTCAGGAGAGACCTTATTGCGCTCTCTACAACTAACTACCTGAAAGGAGGCTGTAGACAAGTGGGGGTTGGTCTCTTCTCCCAGGCAGCCAGCACCAGAACAAGAGGACACAGTCTCAAGCTGCACCAGGGGAAGTTTAGGTTTGAGGTGAGGAGAAAGTTGTTTACAGAAAGGGTAATTGGCCATTGGAATGTGCCACCCAGGGAGTCACCTCCCTGGAGGTGTTCAAAAAAGGCTTGGATGTGACACTTGGAGCCATGGTTTAGTTGTCATGAGGTGTTAGGTATTAGGTAGTAGGCTGGACTTGATGATCTCTGAGATCTTTTCCAACCTTGTTGATTCTATGATTCTATGGCAGTTGAAACCTACCATCTGCTGTGTAGCCTAGCAACTTGTAATGAACCATCAGACAACATTTTTAGGCATGTAGAAATTAAAAAAAAAAAAAAAAAGAAAGAAAGAAAGAAAGAAAAAAAGAGATTGATTTCCAAAGCAACTGGTGGCTGCAGCATATTTCTATAATTTAAAATGGAATAAAAATAAGGGAAAATACTCTGAAGCATTGAAGGTCAAGTCCTTCAGAACTGTAAAACAATGGAGAACAGCTGTTGCTCAATTTGAGTCAATGTAAAGCTCATTGCAAGAATACAGCAGCTTGCAAAGGATAACATCTGAGTCCCTTGTATTCATTTCTGCAGAAAAATCACACACACAAAAAGACCCCAGGCTTCAAGGCTGGTAATTTTGAACGGGAAACAAAAGTAATCAGTTCTTCTTAGGAGTCTGTCAGTAATTTCAGGATTCTTTTCCCATTTTTAGTGACTTTGATTTTGTTGCCTCCTCTTGGCTGCTGGCACAATGCTCATCTTGCCAATTCACTGCTTAGTTCCTGCTTTGAAGTGAAATCCATACAATAAAAAAATAAATCCTGATTTTTCTAGATATTTCTTACCTGTTTCTCACAGGCAACTTTCAGATATTTCTAAAAATTACTAGATGCTTTTGGAGGCAATGCTGAAACATGTTTGATGCTCTGAATTCCTACCTACCATAAACTGATTTTCTGATCACAGTTAGTATGGTACAAATGCATTTAAAAACTGAAATGTAAAAAGCGTTAACAAAAGGCTGTTGTTACGAACAGAGTTAGTACTGCAATCCTGAAAAACATTACATGCTACCTGGTCCCTATCCTCTCTTCTGACTGAATCTATGGCATGTAAACAATCAGGAAGAAGCTCTACACAGAGTGTTTGGCTATTGCAATGGACTGCCCAGGGAGGTGGCGGGGTCCGTGTGCCTAGAGGTGTTTAAAAAGGGATTGTATGAGGCACTTAGTGCCGTGGTCTAGTTGATGCCTTAGGGTTGGGTGATTGGTTGGACTTGATGATCTTGGAGGTCTCTTCCAACCTGGTTGATACTGTGATTCAGAAGAGGGTTTTGGAACAAAGTTTAGCACTGATGCTGATGTTCACATCATTTACTTTAGATTTCTGACAGGTGATTCAGGTTTGCCCTGCAGCTACAGTTGTGAGGTAGCTGAGTAGCCATACAGTGTTGCGAAAATCAGCTCTGCACGGAAGCATTGCTTTACACAAACAAACCCAGTAATTGTCTGTATAAACTCCCAAGTAACTTAGTCCATAAGGGCATGTGTAACAAACCCCTAGCCCAGAAGTTACAGCCTGTCTTGCAAAACCTCTCTCTGAAAGTTCTGCTTCTGCAGCTCTCCTGTGTTGTCTCTCTTCTGGTGGTTCGTGGCAACACTCGATCAAATTTTAATTTCTTAGTATAAATCCGCCTAGGTTGCCAGAATTTTTAAGTGTTTTAAGCACACTGACATAAATAAGAGTCTCTGTAAAGAAGGAAATCTTTGGAACACTCTGATGCAGACCTGATGTGAAGCTGTCATGACATCTTCCCTGCACCATGGCCCAGGCTAAGACAACATTCAATAGGATTTGAACAAGAAAAGGTCAGATACACGCCTCTGAAATTTTTTTTCACCTTCTTTTAGGACAGATGGCTAAACCAACAGAGTGAATAAACTTATGAAGATAGCAGATTCTCTTTAACTGTAGCAGGAATATCAGCTGTCTATTTTAGACAGACTTTTGTATAGATAATATAGGAAAGATGAGCATCACCACTTGCTGTCTACCTTCTGACTTTCTGAAACATGCTCATTTTGCAACAGAGATACAGTCCCCAATGTTTTACATTTAATATCAGTTGTAGCATATTTTGTTCTTCTGTAATATTTGTGCTTTAGTAAGGAATGCATGAATTCCAATGTTCCCAAACTACAGAATGAACACTACAGTTCAATACTTTAATAGCTATCTAAATGCACTGACATTATTATACTAGTGACTGCACTCACAAAATAAGGAGTAAATCCTGTTTAATTGTTTGACACAAATGTCATATTCATGTGCTTTCAGGAGCTGCCTCTTTGACTTGGAATTTGGAACTTGCAATTTGAAATTTTAATGCATACACCACTAAAAAAAAATATTTAGAAGCATGTTTCAGCTTTGCTCTGGTTTTGACTGGCATAGAGCTATTTTCTTCATAGTGGCTGGTACAGGGCTACTTTGGGATATGTTTTGGACAGTGCTGATAATACATGGGATGGCTCAGTTACTGCTGAGCAGCTCTTGCACAGTGTCAAGGCCTTTTCTGCTTCTCACTTCATTCTGTAAGTGAGTAGGCTGGTGGTGCATAAGAAGTTGGGATGGAATAGGTCTGGAATAGCTGACCCCAGTCAAGGGAGTATCCCATACCATGTGATATCGTGCTCAGAACATAAAGATGGGGTGAAAGGAAGGAAGGGGAGAATGTCAGAAGTGATGCTGTGTGGCTCTTCAAGCCACTGTTATGCATGAGGGAACCCTGCTTTCCTGAGGATGGCTGAACACCTCCCTGCTGATATGAAGTAGAGAACGATTCCATGTTTGGCTTTTGCCTTGTCTGTTAAACTCCATCTCAACCCATGAGTTTTCTCACTTTTACTCTTCTGATTCTCTTCCCCATCCTACTCATGGGGGAATTAGTAAGCAGCTGTTTGGTGCTTATTTGATAGCAAGGGTTAAGCCATAAAAAACTAACTCATGAAATGAAGGAATCTGATTAGCTGAAATAAAAATGTATTTGAGATATATATAGGATAAAACACGTTAAGGAAGAAAGGACAAGCTAATGTGGTGTATGAGGGTTGTAGATCAACTGGTGGGAACCTCAACCATCTAGACAACATGTCTGAGAGCAGTAACAAATAGGGGGGGAAAAAAAGGGAGATGTACAGTGAAACAGAATGTCATGCTGAGCCCATGTTAAAAAAGAAGTAGGTGAAAAAGAAACTGATAAAAGCAGTAACATCAAGGAAAGGTGGTATTCAGATTATCACTAAAATTAAAACAATACCAAAAATCATTGAACACATCACTAGCAGAAAACCAAAAATATTCTAGCAGACCACGAGGATGCATTACCAACAATGAATCCAGACACTCTCTAAACTCTCCAGATAGAAACAATTTCTTCAGTTAGACTTTCCCTTCTCATCCAGTAAGGCAGTATCCTGTTCAGAGAGCAGCAAAGAATTATTTCCTTTTTAGAAAGACAATGGTAAACAACTTACACTCTACAGAAGCTAAGAGTTCAGTGGGAGGTTGGATGCATGGTAAATTGAAGAATGGTACCTGCAGTCTGAAAAAAAGTAATCTTATTTAACCCAAACCTGGAAAACTTCTTGCTACACTGACAGGTGTTTTAGTGTAATTTCTCTAAAAATGTCTCTATCCAAGTTTACCAGAACATATACATCCCAGTCAGCAGAATGTGAAGAGAGGTATCCCCTCAGAGTAACACTGGGACTGTGATAAGGACATAAAGACTAAGTACCTGGTGATGAATCACAGAATCACAGGAACATTCAGGCTAGAAAAAGACCCTCAGGATCACAAAGTCCAACTGATAACCCTACTCTACAAGGTTCACCCCTAAACCATATCCCCAAGAACCACATCCAAACCACATTTCGACACATCCAGGGTTGGTGACTAAACCACCTCCCTGGGCAGCCCTTTCCAATGCCTGACCACTCTTGCTGTGAAAAAAATGTTTCCTACTGTCCAGTCTAAACCTACACAGTCATATCTTAAGGCCATTCACTCTTGTTTTATCACTAATTACCTGTGAAAAGAGACCAGCACCAGCCTCGCCACAATGCCCTTTCAGGAAGCTACAGACAGCAATGAGGTCTCCCCTCAGTCTCCTCTTTTCCAAACTAAACAGCCCCAGCTCCTTCAGTCACTTTTCATAATATTTAATCTCCAGGCCTTTGTAACAGTTGCAATGTGCAAAAATATAATGCCGTGCAAGTGTGCATAAAGTTTAAAACTACACAAATTTGCGTAACAGGGGGGGAAAAGTATAGTGATCAAGTATTTCCAAATATAAGGCTCATCTAGGCAAGCAATAAGTAAAACTACAAAAGACCACTTTTGTTAAGGGGAAAAAAATCAAGGGGTAGATTTCATACTGGTTTTTAATGCAAACTTGGTCAGGCATTTAAATGTCTTTCTGTATAAGAAAATCCCCAATAAGTTAAGTCTACATTGTGTACTGGGGAATGTATATTGGTTTGCCCATCTTAATTTGACCATGAATATCAAGACTAGGAGAAAAGTTACTGCATAATGATTATAACTTGTATGGCTATAAATATCTCTCAAACACATTAGGTAGCTGCAGAGAAACAAAGTGTGAACATTATGAATGTGACTATTCAGCACTTGCTGTTTTGCCTTTCCTAGTCAGAGTTATTTATAAAGGTTGGATGTGGCTCTGAGCAACCTGATCTAGTGTGAGGTGTCCCTGCCCATGGCAGGGGGGTTGGAACTAGATGATCCTTGAGGTCCCTTCCAACCCTGACAATTCTACGATTCTGTGCTTTCGTTTAACTCATTATTCCTGTTGTAAGATTTTTGACACATTATTTTTGCTGAAGTTACTTGGAGATGGAGTCTTACAGCAAGTATAATGTTGATACTGAAAATGCATTTAATATTGTATCACATATATTTCTGAGAAAATATTCCTCTCTTGTCTCTCTGATTTTGGTGTTAGCAACTACACAGTACATCTCCTTTAGGAAAGCAAATTAGCAAGTTTAAGCATGAGGTCAAACAGAAAGTAAATGTACAGCCCATAGGCACTTCAGAGCCATCCTAGAGAAACAAATGTAAGGATGCATGGGTACTCTCATCTATTACACAGAGACCAAAATAACAGAAAGGAATCAACCTTGAGTCAACAAGGTTAGTATGAAATGAAAGAGATGGAACTAAGGACAATGTATAAGAATACATTGTGCTTTGTTTAAGTCAAGTAAACAAATGCATCTTTCAAGATTTTGTTTCAGTTTCAAAGCCTCTAAGAATTTTTTTCTTTTTTTCTTATCTTTTCTAAGTATATTTAGTGCCCATTATTTAGAATGGAATGGTCCAGGTGGGAGGGGATCTCTGGGAGTCATGTAGTCCAGCTCCCTCTGCAGGGGTCAGGGGCATTCTCAACAGGACCAGGCTGCCCAGAGCCCTGTCGAGCCTCACCTTGGGTGTCTCCAGGCGTGGGGCCTCAACTACCTCCCTGGGCAGCCTTTTTCGGTGTTCCAGCACCCTTGTGGTAAAGAACTTGTACCTAACATCCAATCTAAATCTACTCTTCTCTAGTCTGAAGCTCTTGCCCCTCATCCTATCACTGCAGGCCTTTGTAAACAGTTTCTCTCCATCCTTCTTGTAGGATCCCTGGAAGGCTGCTATTAGATCTCCCCAGAGCCTTCTCTTCTCCAGGCTGAACAACCCCATTTCCCTTAGCCGGTCTTCATAGCAGAGGTGTTCCAATCCCTCAGTTTTCTTATCTCTAGCCAGTGCATAATGGATTTAAATAACAAATGATGTTTAATCTAACTATGTGAGATTTTTTTTAATTGTTGTAAAATGTCATGAACTATGAACTTCTGGGATACAAATGAAACTAAGAAACTGATTCAAACTTAGAAACTGATAACATCCAAGATACTTTATAATCTAAGATTCAGTTTATATCTCAAATAATTCAGTCATCAGTCATGTTGAAACAAAATACTCTTCTTTAAGGATGGTCATGTCCAGTGGAACTGTGAAGCACAAATACTCCTTTTTCATCTAGGGATTTGCCTGTACTTTATCTGCTAGTTTTGTATAGATCTCCACTGCCCTAGGGAAACAAAGAAGAAACAGAAATTTTGAAGACCTCATCTGTCAAGCAGACTGGCAGAACTTTGGCTTTGACAACCTCTGTGCATATACTGCTGAGCCACATTTTATAAATGATTTTTTTTAAATAACCTGCAGATGTCTTGGTGTCAGTAAGTAGTAATCAAATGCATAAGATCACTAAAACCTCCCTATGAACACCAATAGTAGAACATACAGTATCTGAAGCTATTAGTAACCCAAGACTGAAACCAGAACAATACAATACAATACAATACAATACACCAGGTTGGAAGAGACCTTCAAGATCATCACGTCCAACCCATCAACCAATCCAACCCACCTAAAATACAATACAGTACCATACAGTACAATACAGTACAAAAGAGTACAATACAGTACAATACAGTACAATACAACCCACCTAAACAACTAAAAAAAACCTAAACCCTGGCACCAAGCAACCCATCAAGCCTCTTCTTGAATACCTCCAATGATGGTGACTCCACCACTTCCACAGGCAGCTGATTCCCAGTGGGCAATCACTCTCTCAGTATAGAACTTCTTCCTAACTTCAAGTCTAAACCTGCCCTGGCGCAAAATGGTGTTGATGTTTTTTCACTAAGTGAAATCAGACATTTACTCTTTTTTTTTTGTCATGGATAAATGTTTAGAAACCAAAGCCAAATTCAGAAGAGCTAGCAATGGGGTCTCTCCCACTTGCAATGATTCTACCTTCTTTCTGTTGCTTGCTGCCCAGGGAGGTGGTGGAGTCACCATCATTGGAGGTGTTTAGGAGGAGACTTGATAGGGTGCTTGGTTGCATGGTTTAGTTGATTAGGTGGTGTTGGATGATGGGTTGGACGTGGTGATCTTGAAGGTCTCTTCCAACCTGGTCTATTCTATTCTATTCTATTCTATTCTATTCTATTCTATTCTATTCTGTTGATTTTTTTCATTGCTTATTTTTTCTTTTGTTTTTATTTACTGTAATTGCAATGTATCTGGCTGCAGATATTTTCTTTCTGGAAGAACTAGAAATATGTTCCTGGATCACTTAAATACAACAGTGACTGATTCGTTTCCACACACATTGATCTAGCCTGCAAACTTAAAGTACCAGTGAACATAACTTTGAAGTAAATCTCCTTTAGTGGCTGGAAACACATACCATAGCATTTGAGTTTGTTTTATCTCCAACTTAGTTAAAAAGAAGAAAAAATAATCAACATATTTTTGAGAGGTCTAGAAATTACAATTAGGACTGCTTACATATTAGAGCAGCACAGGAACTGTAAAATAAGAGAGCTGTAGGAACTAGTTACAGAGATATAATTATATTATATTAAAATAGCAGAAAATTCTGAAGAAAAAAATCAAAATTACATTCCCATGGCTGCTTATAATCCAGTTCATGTATGGGGAGATCCAAGGCAGACAGGTTTTGCTTGGCCAAGGCTAAAGCATACATCAGTGACACGACTGAGAGTAGCTATTAACAGGTCTCCAAAAACTTCTTATTTTAAACTATGTCTCCTCTGAGATACAGAGCAATGTATTTTTTCCTGCAATGTATGGCATAAAAGAACTTTTAACATCTGTCTGGGAATTGAGCTAAATAAACCAAAGCATGGTTCAAAACAAAAATCAGCACATAAACAGAAAGTATATCTTTGCTTCCCAGGAGGTGAGTGCCCATAATTTGATTATGATCAAATGTAGGTTTAAAAACACTTTCCTTCTTATCCCTGCATTGTTTTGGTTAAAGACACTGTTTGCTTTCATGAAATTGTTCAAATACCATAGCGATAAGCATTTCAGAAGACACTGCATAGGAACTAATTTCACTGTAGGAACTCCACCAGGAAAGATCCAATAGTTGAAATAATGAGGTTATGATACATGGATTAGAGAAGTTTTTTGTAATTATGGAATCATTCTTAAGAGTAAGATCAATGGCCAGATTTACAAGGCATGCAAACCTCAAGGGAAATCCTTAGCAGTCCTTTTTTACTTAGTGTTTGCTTGTAAAATGAGTTCCTTTTTCTTACTGCTGCTGATGGCTGACTACTAGGCCAATTATAAAGAAGGAGCAACATATGAAGTGTTTTACAAAGCTTAACGAACTGCAGTGTAAGCATTGCAGAATTAGTGTCTATGCTTGATGCAACATGTACACCCTGCTGTATAAGGATCCCTCACAGATCAAAATATTCATATTTAGCAAATGCATCAAAACATCATCAAAGAATTTACAAAACCATTTTGATGGTAAAATTTATGTTAAACAAAAAGTCAGTTGGCATACTTTTATGCCATATGTGTGGCTACCATGCTGTGCTTCTTACAAAATAAACAGAATATTTCTATTTTTCAGTCCAATCTTGTTTGCAAATGCATTAATAATTGAAAGGCTGGGACTGAAAATTGTGCAGAGTCTTCAAAATTGTGGACTAGCCTTCACACATTTTCCTCTATGAGATAAAAGGGCAGAATCACTGCTAAATTGCTGCTTTTATTTTTTTCCGCCCTCACAGTTCCTAATCACAGAATGTTAGGGGTTGGAAGGGACCTTGAAAGATCACTCAATCAACCTCCCTGCCAGAGGAGTATTGGTCCAGTATAGGTCATACAGGAATGCATCCAGGCAAGTTTTGAATGTCTCCAGAAGAGACTCCAGAGCCTCCCTGGGCAGCCTGTTCCACTGTTCTGTCACACTCACAGTGAAGGATTTTTTCCTTATGTTCTTGTAGAGCCTCCTTTACTCCAACTTGCACTCACTGCCCCTTGTCCTGTCATTACACATCACTGAAAAGAACCTGGCTCCATCCTCCTGACACCTGCCCTTCATATCTTTATAACCATGAATAAGGTCACCGCTTAGTCTCCTCCTCTCCAAGCTGAAGAGCTCCTTCAGTCTCTCATCATAAGTTAGTGTATATAATAAATCTCATATTTCTCAGTGGGGGTTGTGGTACTGGTGTGGATGCACAGAGATATGAAGGAAACACAGCAGAGTTCTCAATCTGCTGCACAATTAATTCTCTGGCGTTCCACCTGCACAGTTCAACTTTCTAGTCACTAAGGCTGATAGTGGTGAGGCTCTAGGCTGCTCTTTTCAGCTTCCTGACAGATCACTATCAACCAGCTGCAATTTAACCTGAGGATAATTTTGTACCATTCCTGTGAGTGTTCTTTTTTTTTCTTCCTTAGTCATAGGAACCCCTTTAAGGTGAAAGATTATCCAGGTGAGATGTTGTGATAGAATAAGATTGCACAAATACAGTTAGAAATATGACTTAAAACTTTATTTCTTATAAGGAGAAGCATTGTGGTGCTTTGCTCTTTGCTGAGCTGCCTTTGAGGTATCACTTTGGAAGAGTTTAGCTCCAGAAAAGACAGGCATGCAAAAAACAATTGTTTGTTTGTTTGTTTTGGGGAGCATTGTTTTTTTTGTTTGGTTGGTTTTGTTTGTTTTATTTTATTCCCTGTAGCCTTCATAATTTAAATCCCAACATAGTGATAAATGAGCATGCAGTCCGTAACAGCACATTTTGTGGATCACTTTCATTGAAATATTAGTATGATAAATATCTAACAATAAAATAAGACAGAAACTCAGGGGTATATTTAAGTATTTAGTCTTTAAGGAGTCTTTAGAAATCTTCAACATTTTTTTAGCTATAAAATCGAGGTCAGTTATGCTCCAGTCTCCAGGTTGTGCCAGTTTAATTAATTACATAAAAGTGCTTTTGGATGATTTTCTGAAAAGGGTCATGAACCTCTTGGCCACTAGGAAATCATACCAGGGCTGTGTAAAGCAGAATGCTCTCCCAGGAAAAGGACAAAAGAGCTTCTGACGTGTGAGAGGTCTGGGTGGTCAAATATTACTTATTTTCTGCTTCCAGACTGATGCTAACACGACAGCAGCCTTAACGAGAAGCTTGACAGCATCCAAAGGATAAATGCTGTCAACATCAGTGTTCTCTCTATGTCACAAGGTGAAAACTCTAGAGGAAAGGCTGTGAGAATTGGGTCTTTTCAGCCTGGAGAAAAGAAGGTTTAGGGGAGACTTTGTTACCCTGTTTAAAAGATGGCTATGAGGAAAAGTGGAGGTTTCTTTTTCACAAGGATTCACATGGAAAATAAGAGTGGAAACAGGCACAAGTTCCTCTTGTGGACATTCCAGCAGGACACAACAGGAATATTATTTAATGACAATCAGCCATTGGAATTGTTTCCCCCAGGGAAGTGATCAATTCTGCAGGCACCTACTGGAGAGAGTCCAGTGGAGAGCTACGAGGGTGATGGAGAGACTTGAACATCTCTCCTATGAAGAGAGGCTGAGAGCACTGCAGCTGTTTGGTCTGGAGAGGGGGAGGCTGATGAATGTCAAGATGAATGTGCCAGGCTCTTTGTGGTGATGCATGGTAATAAGCCAAGGAACAATGGGTGTAAGCTGGAACACAGGAAGTTGCACCTCAAAACGAGAAGAAGGGGTAATGACACTGAAGTAGAGAAGAACAGATTTAGATAGGACGTTAGGAACAAAATTCTGCACTGTGAGGGTGGTGGAACACTGGAACAGTTTGCCTGTTGGGGTTGGGGCCCCATCCGTGGTGATATTCATGGTGAGGCTTGACAGAGCTCTAGGCAACCTGATCTTGTGGAGGATGCCCCTGCTGAGTGCAGAGGGGGTTGGACTGGATGACCTTTGGAGGTCCCTTCCAACCCAGACCATTCTATGTTTCTATGATTCTATAATTATGAAGAATGATGCTGCAGGAAACAAAGACACAAGGAGAGCTAAGCATAGACCTTAACTTCCCGTGGACCTGATTAATCCATGGAGGAAAATGCTCAGGCAGACATTCAAAGGGAATTGCAGCCATGGCCTTGCCCTGCTCTTACAGCCTAATGGATCAGAATGAGAGCTGCTACCTGTCCCCTGCAGCAGAGTCTTTATTCATGTTGTGACCATGCAACAAGGGGAGTATCCCTGCTTCTCTAGGCTCCCTGAGGGAGAAAATGCACTCTTGGAGAGCTTTTTGTTGTTGTTGTTGTTGTTGTTGAAACTTGCTATTTTGATCTGAAAAGCACAACTTTTTCCTGCCAAGCAAAATAATAATTATGGGAAGGTTTCATTGTAATAGCCACCACTGTGCTTTATTTTATGAAGTATTGATGGGTTTGTTCTTTTTGCATGGAGGCAAAGCAAACCATGAACTGCAGTTGTGCATTATGAATGATTGATGGAAAATAAAGTTATTTTTAAATGCCCTCCTTTCACCACTACCTCCCCTTTCCCACCATAACTGCCCCTTTTCCTCCCCACCCACCCCATTTTCCCCCTCAAATCCCAGAGCACCTGGGCTCTATTGGAATCTCCTCCCACCCCAGGTGTGGCCACTTTGCCCTTCCCCACCCACTCCCCTATTTAATCTCGCCCAGGAGAGGCTGAAGCCCTAAGCTGAGCCCCATCTGGGCTGAGGATCCTCCTCTCGTCACTGGTGAGTCCTTATGGTGCACACTGGGTGATGGTGGTGGTGACAACAAAGGCCGGGGGGCCTGGTGGCCCCCCGGCTAGGTAGGGATAGGGTTGATGACTACTCCAATATTTCTCCATTGGTGTTGGTTGGGGCTCTTTACTGGGGCTGAGCTCTGTTGTATCACAGTATCACAGTATTGCTAAGGTTGGAAGAGACCTCAAAGATCATCGAGTCCAACCTGTCTCCACAAACCCCATGACTAGACCATGGCACCGAGTGAAAGGACATTGCTCCCCAGAGAGAACACTCCTGCCCACTGCAGGCTTGAACTCATGACCTTCCCAGTAAGAGTCTTAGGTGCTACCAACTGAGCCACAATATTTGTTGTGTACTATCTTAGCTGGTTGAGGGTCTTTCCCCTGGCTCTGGGATGGGTGCAAAAATGCTGGTGGTGGAGCAGGAGCTGCTCAAACAGGGTGCTGTTCAGGCAGTAGAGGGAGTGGGGCGGGGGGGGGTGGTGGTGGGGAAGTAGGAACTTCTTTGGAAAGATGAAGGCTGGTGGTGGTGGGAGTTAGGGGGGTTAAACTGGGTGACCTCTAGATGCCACTTCCAGCTCTGGTGATTCTATGATCTACTTCCAACCTCCTTGCCATGGGCAGGGACACCTTCCACTAGACCAAGTCAGCATTTTTAAGGGCTTTTTTTTTTTTCTTTACTGTACCTAGAAATCAAAACTTTATGTAGTATCTGTGATGGATTAATGGATTTTGGATTTGAAGCTACCTTATTTTGAAAATAAAGTCTTCTGTATCTTGCCATAAGATTCACATAAGAGTGAATAAAAACTATTGGCATGAGAACCATCTAAAACCCCACTGAATTTGTGGAAAGGGTTTGGCTATTTCAAACCTGTTGCTCAGCACAACTTAGTCTTTGTCTGAAGTGTAGGTAGTGGAAACACTGAAGTAAATTCACAACTCAAAGGCAAGTTGTCTTACCAATATATTCTGTCTTTCCAGAAAGAAAGCTCCATAGTCCATGCCTGATTTTGCAGCCTGACTCAATAAATTATGATTCAGGAAAAGGGTAGGAAGGATACTCTAGGATAGTTGGGCTAGGTGATCTTCAGAGGTCCTTTCCAACCCCTACCACTCCCTGATTCTGTGGCAGGCTAGCTTTGCTTCCAAACACACTGAAAGATATGGAAATAAATACTCTTGTATATACTGATGTGTGGGTTTGTGTTTGTTTTCCTGGATATATGGTAATTTAAAAGTGATTATTTCAGCAACTAACCTTAACTTTCTGAGCCTTCTATTTAAACAGATTTCCTTTACCGGCCTTTATAGTACCTTAAAAATCAGGTTTGGCTTCTGAGGTGGAAAAATGGTAACTGCCTTAGCAAATAACAACTTGTTGGATTTCTGCAGTGCCTCTGTAAGAAATAAAGGTAAATATGTAAACTTAAGCAATTATCCTTTTTACTTCCTTTTTAACACCTCTTCTCAGTGAGGTCCAAATGGAACATGCACTGTGATATAAGAAATGCTATCACTATGTATTTGTTTCATTCTGCAGCTGGGAGTTTGCACACATGTGGGTGGGTTGGGGTTTCTATCCTAGCATCTCTTTAAAGTGACTGCTGAGGTTTTCAGTCACAAGTCTCCTTGTATAGCCCAGGGTGCTCTCTCTTTATTTCAAACATTTTATCCAGGCTTCCTGCACAGCTTGGAGACTGATGATTTGGGACAGAGTAGTTTGAGTTACGGATATGAACTACAGCACAGGAAGTTCTACTGCAACATGAAGAGGAACTTCTTTACTGTAAGGACCATGGAGACTGGAACAGGCTCCCTAGAGAGGTTGTGGAGTCTCCTCTTCTGGAGGCTCTCAAGAGTCCTGGATGCATTCCTGTGCAACCTGCAATAGATCCTGTGATCCTTGAGCAGCAGTCTTGTGGGTGCCTTTGTTTTTGTTCCTTTAATTCTTTGGGTTATACATAAAACAAATTAAGAACACCATGAAATTTGATGCTGGGATGTTTGCACAATACTTCAGAACAGCCTCTTGTCCTCTGTTATAGCTCCATTGTCCTCTTCACCAAGCTAAGCAGAATATGTGTTCCATTTTCTAAATATTAAAGGATGTGGCAAATGTCCTCAAAAGTCAACTCTTAAGAAAAGACATTTCTCCACCTTCAATAACTGTGCTGTATGAGAATAATAACTATCTCTTAATTGTCCAAGATGCACTCAGAATTCATATGCAGTTGTTACATGCTCCTTTGAATCCACTAACAGATTTCAGCCATCACTCTCAAAACACCTAATCATGACAGAGAGTTGGTTTGAATCAGAACAGAATCTTTAGTTTTATGTGGTATTGTCATGTATCATGACATAAGTTTCTTCCATCAGTATTTGAGGGAGTGTTAATGCTCATCTAATAGATCAAATTTTAGCACCGATGAAGGCATGCTTGTTTCCTGAGTTAACAATTATAATAAATAAAAGAGGTGGACAGCATGCTGCAGATGATTCATAAACATGTGAGCTATAGTTTCAGGTTTTCAGGTGGTTATTTTTGTTTTATCATCTTCTGACTGGCAGTCTGCAAGTCTTTCCCATAGATCAAATTTTTCAGTTTCAGGAGAGTTACATCAATTCACATGTTTGGGGGTGTAAGAGACTAAATCTTGTCCCTCTTGATGTGAATCAACAAAGAAAATCACCTTTGTTGCTTGCCCAGACGATAGCTGCCAAGGGAGGGGATGGTGAGCAGAGGCCACTGGATAAGGACTCTCTGGAATGTGCATAGCCAAGATCATCTCTACCCATCAGCTACCCTGGAAAGGAAGGATGGTGAAAAGGACAATGGAGAAAAGACATCACCATGTAGCCTGGAAGCAGCAGACCAGGAGGAGCCCTCTCTGTGTCTGAAGTTCTGCCTGCTGCAACACATGGAGCTGAAGAGGCTGCTCAGAGGACTTGGACTTTGGGATCTCTCCCTCCCCTCCTCCAGCAGAGGACAGCACAGCCAACAAGGATGACATCTCCTCCTTGCCAAAGCAGCAGCACCCTTCCTCCATAGGTCTAAACTGTCTTGGGGGGTGGGGTGTGGTAATACAATTCTTTTCCTCTTCTCTCTCTCCCTTCTGTACCATCCATTTTATTCTGTTAATAAAGAGTTTTGCTGTTGATATTTTGGGCTCATTTGTGCCTCTAATTTCATAACCAACGCCAGAACAAGAGGACACAGTCTCAAGCTGTGTCAGGGGAGGTTTAGGCTGGAGGTTAGGAAGAAGCTCTACACAGAGAAAGGGATTGCCTGGGGAGGTGGTGGAGTCGCTATCATTGGAGATGTTTAGGAGGAGACTTGATAGGGTGCTTGGTTGCATAGTTTAGTTGGTTAGGTAGGTTGGATGAAAGGTTGGACACGAAGATCTCGCAGGTCTCTTCCAACCTGGTTTATTCTATTCAAAAGAACTGAGTCCTTTTCTCTCTCTGGGCTGAGATGGGGAAATCACACTGGCATTTTGAAAGAGGCTCATGTTTTTCCATCAAGGAATTTGTTTTGGAATTAACTGTTTAGAAGTCAAAATTATTAGGAGGTGAACCTTCTTCTGCTAAGGCTCAAAGCACAGAATATCTGAAGAATATATCTGGAATTTTATATGTATTAGCAGAAAACAGAATGTCATTGGACACCTATTTAAGAAAAACATGAAGGGTTGTTGACAGTTTGTGTAAATTACAGCAGAATTTTTAATAAGACACTCAGGGTGTATTTTTATTATAACTACTAGCAAAAAAAAAAAAGGCACTCTGAATTAGCTGAGCAGAGGTGTCAGTATGGGACACTAATCACCCTGCTAGGATAGTAGATGAAGTAAGATTTGCTTTCTAGCAATTTGTGACTGACCAAATAAGCTTTGTGTACATTATAGGAGGCAGGATACATTTATCAGTGTTATTTACCACCATACTTTAGTAAGAAATTCTTTCTTTCCCTGAACTGTAACATCGTGTCCAGAGAAGGGCAACAAGGCTGGGGAGAGGCCTTGAGCCCTATGAAGAGAGGCTGAGGGAGCTGGGATTGTTTAGCCTGGAGAAGAGGAGGCTCAGGGGAGACCTCATTGCTCTCTACAACTACCTGAAGGGTGGTTGTAGCCAGGAAGGGGTTGGTCTCTTCTCTCTAGCAACCAGCACCAGAACAAGAGGACACAGTCTCAAGCTGTGCCAGGGGAAGTTTAGGCTCGAGGTAAGGAAGAAGTTCTTCACTGAGTGAGTCATTTGTCATTGGAATGTGCTGCCCAGGGAGGTGGTGGAATCACCATTCCTGGAGGTATTCAAGAGGGGATTGGACGTGGCACTTGGTGCCATGGTCTAGTCATGAGGTCTGTGGTGACAGGTTGGACTTGATGATCTTTGAGGTTTCTTCCAACCTTGGCGATACTGTGATCATCGTGTGAAGTAATATGTTCTAGAAATGTAAACAACCCTGAACTTTATTAAGCTTAGTTATGAGATCCTTTGTGGTTACTCTGAAATTGCTGATGTAATGTCTGCTCTAGAATTTCATTTTGGATACTACTTTCATTGAGAAATTTATTATTGTTCTTCTATTACTATTCACACACCTGCAAGCCCCACCTGCATTTCTTTTACTTCCTACCTTTTGCAAATCCCTCTTGCATTTCCTTTCTTTCACTTACTACCTTTTCACCCTCAAATGCAATTACATATCGTGAGCTTAATAATAAAACATGTTTGCAATAGTCTGAAGAGTTTCTTTCAAATCACCACACACGGTTACAATCAAAGGCTGTGCAACTGTTATTGTAAGTCCATTATTAATAACATCTCTCTAGGCAGTACCAGCAGCTAGGACTGATAGATTCTTATTTGGTCATTATCATAAATATAAATAAACTTATCTACAAAGACTCTTGATTTATTATTTTTCTCTCCTTTGAATATGACTTTTTGTTTTCTCTACAGCCCACGGAAATGTTTTCTTACAAGCTGTGGTAGTTTTAGGCATGGGGGGTGGATGGATCTTTCAAGAACTGGGAGAAACATCTACCACTCAAGCTTAACTTCTAAGCATGGGACCAACTCCACTGACTTCAGTTAGGCAAGTACCTAAGTGTTGAGCATGATGTTGAGTTGAGGCTATTCAGTGTGGAGAAGAGAAGGCTCCAAGGACACTTTATTGTGGCCTTCCAGTATCTTAAGAGGGCCTACCGGAAAGTTGGGGAGGGACGTTTTACAGTGTCAGGTAATAATAGGACTAGGGGGAATGGAAGAAAAAAAACAACAAAACAAAACAACTAGAAATGGGTAGATTCAGATTGGATGTTAAGAGGAAGTTCTTCCCCATGAGGGTGATGAGACACTGGAATAGGTTGCCCAGGGAGTTGGTGGAAGCCCCAACCCTGGAGGTTTTTAAGGCCAGGCTGGATGTGGCTCTGAGCAACCTGATCTAGTGTGAGGTGTCACTGCCCATGGCAGGGGGGTTGGAACTAGATGATCCTTGAGGTCCCTTCCAACCCTAACAGTTCCGTGATTCTATGTAAAAACTTCAGTGGTTCTAAAAGTAGGAAATAACTACTACATGTATAGCTATTTGTCTTCTCTCCATGCACATTCTAACCCCTAACTGGAGGTTGCAGAAATGTGAAAGCTTAATAAACACCCATCCATCCAATATCAGAACTGAACCCATTCATCACTAAACCCTGGAGCACCACATTCACTATATAGTGGAACTAAAGACTGGAAAAAACAAATCGCCTTGGCATTTGACTGGTTTTTTGTCACTCAGATTTGTCTATAGAGCACTACAGTTCATTTAGTGCTCAGGCAAACTCTTAAATTCTCCCCACCTTTCAGCAGATACATCCTTTATGGAACATGATGGAGATCATTGCTCAATTCTTGTGGGTCTTAAATAGTCATTATATGCTAACTTCAGGCACTAACAACATGAAATGGCTTGGAAATCAAGACATGAGAGGAACTGTATTTTATGGATGATCCCTTGAGTCATCAAAATGCCTCACAACACCATCTTTATGAGATAAGAAATCCACTGGAGAATTGTCTAAACCCACCTAATTTTCAGTAGGATTTTTTTATTCGTTTTCTGTCTGCAGCACTGATACGAACAGCACATTAAATATTAAAGGAAATATTCAAAGCATCCTATGGGACTGCATATTTAACATAATATCTGAAGCTTGTACTATTGGCTGTCAAGTTTAATATCAATAAATAATATTGAGGTTCAATTATCAGCACAGGATGCTCAAAACATGTTTCAACACAAATAGATTTCCAACATGAGTTACTGGGAGCAATGTCCCCAGAAGCAAATAACATCAAAATGAAAAAGGTTTTGTGTCAGTTCTCTGGTTTGTACTCATCTAAGAACTGACAAGAAACATTATGTCCCATAAACTTGTCTTCCTAGGTAGAGAGTATGTAGACTGGGACTCCTGCCCTTGACTACACACAAGATCAGTCCCTTGATATCACTTCAGCAGTACTCCGAAAGACTTAGGAAATACAGAATGAAACTTATTTGAGTAGTTTTGGGAATTCATATGTTCCTATATTTTTTGATTGCCTATTAGACAAGGGTAGTTTGAATTTCCATTTAAATTTAATCCATGTAATTTTAAAGTGCTGCTCCTTTTAATCTAAGATATTTGCTGGCATCTGAGATCTAATTGCTTAAAAAACAGGTTCCAGTGCAATTATTAAAGGAATCTTTGATTGCCTGAGGTAGAGATATATAATTTCCTAGACTGAACCAATTAGTTACCATTGATCTGCTTGACATTCCATGCATATCTATATATAAGTGCATATATATGTGATACATATAAATATAACTTTAAATCTTCTGTAATAGCTGAGAGTTATTAGAATAATTTCTGATCATCATGATTCATGATACACATTGACAAGTTTTCTCACTGGAAACTGGCACATTAATGGGTAAGCTAAGAACTTGCCTTTATAAATGTGTACACACAAGCAGTAGATTCCACCTTTTAAAAAATAAAAGAGTCATGAAAATCATGGTCATGAAAGAGAAGCAAACTAGATGGCTGAGTCCTGGCTCTTGCTTTTCTACAGTGCTTCTTTGCCAATGCCTTTAACTTCCAATATTACAAAGACATAAATCTGCTAACACCAGACCACTCTTCTGTACCATAACTCCATTTTCTTATAATTGCCTTCAGAAGTAAGAGTTTTCAGCAGTGTACCTCATTTATTTTTCTAGGCAATTAGTAATTTACCATTATTTAGTGCTATGGCCCATACTGACTTCTGCTTTTTTTCTACTGAGTGGTTAATGCAAGTGAAATGTTGTTACATTGCAAGTACATGAACTTCATCTGAAGTGAGCTTTTTTTTTTTAACACAGGTCAATGTATCTTCCATATCTCCACATTTTCACTGATTCCTAACATTTCACAAGCCCTGTGTTTTGTTTGTATGGCCACACTTTGCAACTTTTAACTCCAGAAGGAAATAAAAGAAGCATCTAAAGCAGCTCAAACATTCCCCAGACTGAGACATTTCTAGGTGTCTCCAGAGGTAAAGGGAAAGAATTTTAAATGTCTCAAGCACAGTTTTTTTTATGAATATTACAGTCCTCTACCTTTGGTCATTAAGTAAGCAGAGTTGTTTGAGAATTAAAGCTCTTGATGCTGAAGTTCTACCTGTATCTTTGTGGAGATCAGAGTCTAAGTGAATTTGATAAGGTCACAGCATGCAACCAAACAGATCAAGACTTCTTACCACACTTAGACTAGTGTTCCAATGAGACAAGGACTCTGATTTCCCATATGTCAGTTGAACCACTTGCTTTTATAAGCTTTTTTTTTCCCTTGGATTTGTTCATTAGAGCTATTTGCAATGGCAAATCTGAAGGACCTATCCACTATGATAAAACAAATTTCTGTCAGAATCTTGAGCTGTTATCAAAACACTAACTTTTACATGCTCTCAGTCCATTGTAGTATCAATGAAAATGATATGCACTGAGCAGCCTTTCATATCAGATATGCTCTGAGGAGGTCACTGGACTGGACAGCTTATAGAGGTCTACATGACTCTCTGGGTCTCTCCCTAATAAAGGTTGTAAAATGTCTGGACCTAGAATGAAATCCAGGGTGAATTGTGTAGATTCCCAGCTTGATACATGGAGGGAAGCAGATACTTTCAGAAAACTCTGGTCTGAGCTTTTTAGGACTGGCTAATCACAGGATTCACAGGTTCACAGGATTTTAGGGGTTGGAAGGGACCTCTGCAGATCATCGGGTCCAGCATCCCTGCCATTAGAGATATCAAGCCTTTGAACAAAGCAAAGGGCACATCAATGTACGTGTTATAGATGATGATGGTGGTTTTCACTGGTGTTACATACTTGAAAACCTATAGAAAAATGCCTACCATATAAAGCTTATTCATAACAACTCAGTCTTGTGATACTGTTTAGCAGCTAGAGTAGTTATCTTGGGACCAAAAGACAGGTTCTATGTCTTCTCTGACCCTAAGACATTTTAAAACCATATCTCTGGCCTTCAGGAGAATGATCTGACTTGATTTCACCAAGCTCTAAAACTGGATGTAGCACCTGGAGCTGAACCACTGTCACTGGAAATAGAGGAGTGGATTGGATTTTCAGTGTCACAGCACATGGAAGTGCAAAACTGGCGATTGAGATATCTGGATATCTTGACTGAGAATGCAATAGATGAAATACATTGGGTGTACGTAGATATTATGATCACAGATTTGCAGATATGTGACATTTACTGAATTCTTTCTTTTTTATGTTCACAAAATCTGTACTGCATCATACTGGAGTGTATCACTGAACACATCATGGAATTTTCTAGGAGTGGGTATCTGCTAGTTATAGAAAATGAAATTGATGCATTAATGCCTAAAATTGGTAACACAGACTGCAACATAATAATGAAGACTTCTTAGAAGCAAATTTTAATTGGAAAACATAAATACAGCTCTTAGCTAGAATCTGCACTGAGTAGGGAAATCCAAAACCAGCTCAAGCCATACATTTTATAATTTTAAGGTCTGTTGCTTGTGCATTTTGTTAATTTATTTAATTTATTTGGAACAATTTTAATTCAATTCCCTAGGACTTAGGTCTATAATGAGTAAAGTTGATGTATTTTATTTGTGCTTTCTCTTTCTACTTGTGTAAAAATGTTTATATTATTTTATTCATCCAAGATTTTTGCCACTTTATGATCTGAAATATAAGCTTTCTGTAACATCAGCTAGCTAACATTCAACATCTCCTAATCCTTCCTGGTTAGAGAAAGGATGCAACCCCATTTCTATTCATGGAGACAGAAAAATTTGTAGCCAAAGCTGGTGAAAGCTGTAAGGAATGGTTTCAATGTGCAGCCTCAGAAATGACCTGCTATAGAGATACCTGATCTGGCTTTAATTAGTTAGCTTTAGTATAATGAGCTAGCTTTAGTACAAGCAGCAATCCTGTAGGCCTGCCTAATGTAGATCTCTGCCAACTAATTTATTCAGCTACTCAGTGTCTCTCATAGGATGTTTATAGATAGATACATGTCTAAGGCACATAAGATCAAGACCTGTGGTCATGAAAAGTACCTTTCTGGATTTTACATTATGTAGCCACTGGCTGCTATGTCTATGGGGTTACAAGAACAGAATATATATCTCCATCTTTGCCCTACATCTGTCCTTAAGTGCCAAGAAAACTAGACTAGAGTCATAGAATTGTTAACATTGGAGGGGACCTCAAGGATAATCTAGTTCCAATTCCCCTGCCATGGGCAGAGACACCTCACATTAGATCAGGTTGCTCACAGCCACATCCAGCATGGCCTTAAAAACCTCCAGGGATGAGGCTTCTACCACCTCCCTGGGCAACCTGTTCCAGTGTCTCACCACCCTCATGGGGAAGACCTTCTTCCTAACATCCAATCTGAATCTACCCATTTCTATTTTTTCCCATTCCCCCAACTCCTATCATTATCTGAATCCTCTCTAGAACTATATGAATCTTGATTTTTTTTTTCTGTATTTTACTGTGTAAAGTTTTGCACGGAACAAGTTTTGTGTGGACAAAATAACCAAAAAGAGGTTTCTAAAGGCTTTCTGACCATCAGCTGACTATACTTTCTTACTCATCCCTTTTATCACTTCTGTGATATGGCCAAAATAATGTCTTTATTTCATGGGACTGTTTTCTGTGGTCTCCACTTAGCGTTTCAAAGCACTTTGAATATGAGTAAGTGCTAAATACGCTTAGGCCTGCATAAGTATCCACTTTGCTTATGTAAAGTCCTGTCTTAAGAGATTTCTAAGTATCTCCTTAAATTGAATGCAATTTACTGCCTGGAATGCTGTACTAGAATGTCACTTGTTATTTGAGTTGTCTGCTTGTATACCTTGATTTCATGTCTCAGTAATACAAAACAAGATGAATTATATGATCTTTAGCCCTGGAAGCTCAAACCAGGACATTACCATACTTACCTCCTGACTTTTTGGAGGACCCTGAAGAACTTTGAAATGTCTAATTTACTTGAACAAGGTGTTTGGTCTATTTTTCACCTTCATTATTCAGAATGGTCTTTTCAACTTTCTAAAACTCAGCAATACTACAAGACTGCAAGAAAACAGTCAAGAAAAGGAAGTAAATTTGATAAAGAAGTTTTGTAAATACAAGTTTGTTGTTCTTTTAAGGCAGCTATGTACCTTGACCAGGAAAAGACCTAAGAACAAACAACCTTTTGCTCTTCTGTACCAATGTTCTACCTATGATTTTAGTAAAAGAAAACAAAAGACAAAGTCTATGGTTGTAGAGATATTTTTGATGGAATGCCTTCTTAAAAGGCATTCCTGGTCTGAAGTATGGGTGATGGGTCTCCTTCATATAAACTGTCATTGTAATCAATCAGCTGATACACTGAAAGTAAGTGATGGTATTAATTTGCTAGCTCTTCTGAGTATTGTTATATGTGGTATAGCTGTTGCCATAGAAATGTCTGTATTTCACCTGGGGATTTAACTTGCAGATTTGTCAAGCACACTATAGACTGTGGAGATCTGACATGTAAGTGAACTGAGTGGAGTTTCATCCTGATGCCCTGAAACTGTTAACTTCTGAGGTTAGTTTCCCAGAGCAGTTTTTATTTGCTGATAATATAATTTTCACAACATCTTAAGAGCTTCATTAGCTGTACACTGAACAAGTAACTTGTTATATTATTACAAATAAAGTAAAATCCCTTTATCACTGTATAAACTTTCATTTTGTCACCTAACTTCAACTCCCACAAGTATGCATATTTACTGAAAGTAAACTTCATATGCAAACTTTCCTTTAACAATGTCTATCCCTAGATAGTGATGGAGCAAGGGTTTGGATTTAGCACTTCTATCATCTTCTGATTCATTCCCATCTGCAGTGCAAAGTCCCTCACCATCTGTACTATGCCTGATTACTTATGCAGGCAATACAAATACTTGTCTCTTCTTTCCATCAAAAGCATTTTTTAAAACCATGGGCCATTTCTCTTATAGGTCCTAATTCAGAAAAATGCTGAATCTATACATAGCAATCAACTATTCCACTTCAAACTGACTGATTGATGAGTTCTCTCAGTTTCTTTTGGGGAAGTTCCTCTCAAGGAATGTGACTATGTAGAGCAGTAGGGTGATAGGGACTTGGGGCTATTCAGTCTGAAGAAGAGAAGGCTTCAAGGAGACCTCATTGCGGCCTTCCAGTATCTGAAGGGGGCCTACAAGAAAGCTGGGGAGGGACTTTTTAGGGTGTCAGGTAGTGATAGGACTAGGGGGAATGGAACAAATATAGAAATGGGTAGATTCAGATTGGATGTTAGGAAAAAGTTCTTCACCATGAGGGTGGTGAGACACTTGAACAGGTTGCACAGGGAGGTAGTGGAAGCCTCATCCCTGGATGTTTTTAAGGCCATGCTGGATGTGGCTCTGAGCAACTGGATTTAGTGTGAGGGATCCCTGCCCATGGCAGGGGGGTTGGAACTAGATGAGCCTTGAGGTCCCTTCCAAAGAGGACACAGTCTCAGGCTGCGCCAGGGCAGGGTTTAGACTTGAAGTTAGGAAGAAGTTCTATACCGAGAGAGTGATTGCCCACTGGAATCAGCTGCCTGTGGAAGTGGTGGAGTCACCTTCATTGGAGGTATTCAAGAAGAGGCTTGATGGGGTGCTTGGTGCCAGGGTTTAGGTTTTTTTTAGTTGTTTAGGTGGGTTGTATTGTACAGTATTGTACTGTATTGTACTCTTTTGTACTGTATTGTACTGTATGGTACTGTATTGTATTTTAGGTGGGTTGGATTGGTTGATGGGTTGGACGTGATGATCTTGAAGGTCTCTTCCAACCTGTTGTATTGTATTGTATTGTATTGTATTGTATTATTCTATGATTTTGTAGTTGCTATGCAGAAGATTGTTCTTTTGAGTAACAGAGCATTAACTTGGCCCAATCTTCTGGTACGTTGTGAATGATCACAGAAAGGGAAACTTTGGTCTGAGGATCACCAATAAGTATGGATGCTGGAATTTCAGCATTAGGAACAATTCCAATGCTTTTAACCCTTTTCATACGAAGATTAAGGAAGTATCAAGTTTCACAGAATCACAGAATTGTCAGATTTGGAAGGGACCTCAGAGATGGCCCTGTTCCAACCCTGCTGCCATGGGCAGGGACACTTCACACTACATCAGGTTGCCCAGAGCCACATCCAGCCTGGCCTTAGAAACTTTCAGGGATGGGGCTTCCACCACCTCCTTGGGCAACCTGTTCCAGTGTCTCACCACCCTCATGGGGAAGAGCGTTTTCCTAATATACAATCTAAATTTACCAAGTTCTAGTTTTGCTCCATTCCCTGTAGTCTTGTCACTACCTGACACTCTAAAAAGTCCCTCCCCAGCTTTCATGTAGGGCCCCTTATGATACTGGAAGGCCACAATAAGGTCTCCTCAGAAGCTGCTCTTCTCCGAACTGAAGAATCCCACCTCTCCCAGTCTGTCTCCACAGGAGAGGTGCTCTAGCCCTCTGATCATCCTCATGGTTCTTCTCTGGACGTGCTCCATCAGGTTTATAAATATCCTTAAATACTTAGTACTTTTAATAGGTTGACAATATAATCTACTTACTTCTAAAAGCATTTTCATTAATTTCAAGACTGGATAAATATTATCAGACAGTGAATATGTCCTGTTGTCTCTTCTGCACAGCAAGAGAAGTGAAATGCACATAGAATTGTTAGGGTTGGAGGGGACCATAAGAAAAAGAGATACAAAGTAGGTGGAATGTGAACCTGTACAGTCAAAACATTCCTAGATTTTCCAGTCATGTCAAAGTTATAATAGGAGTCAATTTTTCTATCTGAATGGAATATAGATATTTGCCACGTTCCTAAGTGTCAACTAGGGCACTTCCATCATGTGATTCCCGAGCCTCATGTTTAATTTATAGTGTCAGCCACAGTGGATGATGCATCCTCACATTTTCATCCAAGTAAAAAGCAGAATGTTGTGGGAGATTTTTATTTCACTGGACTTAATTTTATGACCTGGAACTTGCCAGTTCACTAATGAGGGCAAATCTCCATTTGATTTAATTCCTTCTGAAATGCTCTAATTTTATTTAACTATGTTAGGCATTGGCTTTATTTTGCCTTTGTTTTCTTTCTCCTTTGTTTGTTCAGAATTTTATTTGGGTTTGATTTTTTTTTCTTCTCTTTTAGGGAGTTTTACCTTAGTTTTACTAATTTTTTTTTAGATGATGTATTCTTTTCAGCTTTTACTTAATTTCATTTTGTGTTCCCATTTGGTTGTGCTAACAATTGCTTTAAAAACTGTATTAAAACTTTTTGTTAAAAGTTCAAAAAAATATATATTCAAAGAGCATAAGTTACAGTAATTAAACCATAGCCACCTCTGTGGAATGATTGTTTTTCTCTTCTTGCATACCTTCTCCAGTAAAAAGGTTCTTATTTCCCTGAACAGCTTTAGATCATCCCTACATACAGTCTGAAGTCCGCTTCTTTAGAAAGGAGGATTTTTTTTCTTTGTCTTTTCTCCCTCCTCCATAGTTTTTATCTGTTTTTATCTGGGTTGTTATTTTTGGGGATGGGTTCTTTCAGTAATTTCTTGCAATCTCTCACCTTGCTGACCAGAGGTTTCACACAAGAATAAACACTTTTTTCTTTATTCAGGCTGTTGGAATACTGTTGGACAAACTACAGATAACAAATTGTAGCTTTCCAGGACCTAAGGTTTATGTGTCGTTTATACCCTGCTCCAAAGCAGATATACCTTGACATTGTGTATTGTTTTCTAAGAGATAAAAAAGTGCAGATATTAAATACATGGAAAGCCATGTTCATTTCAACTCATACATACTTAGGCATCCCCAACACCTGTGCTCATCTCTTACATCCTTGCTATGTTTGGCTAACGTGGCTTGCGAGTCAGCTATTAAGTATAGGTGCAGGTCATGTCTACAAAAAAAGTAGATTTACCTGAACTAGAAAGAGTTATAAAGCAGAGTAAATAAAAAATTATCCTGGAACAATGCTTGTTATGCCTTGTTTCCAGTCACAAAACCTTTGTTTTGACACATTGTGAGAGCTCAGAGTATTGCGTCCTAACTACTGAAAATGTTAAGGTAATGGCAATCAGTGCATTAAGGACAACCTGATCTAGCTGAGGATGTCCCTGCTCACTGCAGAGGGGTTTGACTAGATGACCTTTGGAGGTCCCTTCCAACCCACACCTTTCTATGATTCTATGATAGTATGATTCTGTGATTCTATAATTCTATGATTCTGAATCTAGGAAGGTTCCATGAACGAAGAGGAGACTCAGGGGTGACCTTATTGCTCTCTACAACTACCTGAAGGGAGGTTGTAGACAGGTGGGGTTGGTCTCTTCTCCCAGGCAGCCAGAACCAGAACAAGAGGACACAGTCTCAGGCTGCGCCAGGGGAGGTTTAGGCTGGATGTTAGGAAGAAGTTCTACACAGAGAGAGTGATTGCCCATTGGAATGGGCTTCCCGGGGAGGTGGTGGAGTTACCATCACTGGAGGTGTTCAGGAAGAGACTTGATGGGGTGCTTGGTGCCATGGTTTAGTTGTTTGGGTGGGTTGGATTGGTTGATAGGTTGGACGCGATGATCTTGAAGGTCTCTTCCAACCTGGTCTATTCTATTCTATTCTATTCTATTCTATTCTATTCTATTCTATTCTATTCTATTCTATTCTACTCTTGCAACATGCAACACTTAATGTTCATATATATTTTTATCCAGGTTTGGAGATATAATAGAATAAATACTGAAAAATCGGATGTCTTTCCAACATTACTTGGAATCTCATGAGTCTGCTTAGTTGTTTGGAAAAGTCAATATCAATCCCTGTCTCCTTCAAGAATTCATATTGCAAGTGCCAAGGTGTTTATCACAAGAATGAATAAATAGCATAACACAGATTCACTGGCATTTATCCTCAATGAAATTTTGATGGAACATTGGTAGTTTTCCAGAATAGTTTGTCCACCTAGAATTTAAAGTTTTCAGCTGTTTTTTGTTTTGTTTTCAGTTCCAGCATTGTCAGGATTAAACTTCCTGTAAAACTGGCATTAAAAAAAAAAAAAGAAAAAGAAAAAGAAAATAAAGAAGAAGCAAAAAAAAAAAAAAAAAAGAAAAAGGAAAAAAAGAAAAAACCCAAGAAAAATACTTAAAAGAGCTATAAGAAATACAGGCACATTCTTCTGACTAGTAGGATATATCTGATTTCCTTTGAACCAGCATTTTTTACCTCTCTCATATACAGTGCATTGGTTTGCTTTTTATAGGAAATACCTTGTGAAGAGTCACCATCCCTGGAGGTGTTCAAGAGGGGATTAGATGTGGCACCTGGTGCCATGGTCTAGTAGTCATGAGGTCTTGGGTGACAAGCTGGACTTGATGATCTTTGAGGTCTTTTCCAACCTTGTTGATTCTAGGATTCTATGAAGCATTTGATCATCAATCTCTGTACATCCAGACCAATAGGAAGGCTCACTCCTGCATCATTTCCAAAGAGGATTACTGTCGTGCATAAAGATCAAGGAAAGCATTAAATCTCCCAGCCCTTTTGCTTTCCTGTGCAAAGCTCATGTAGCCAATTGTTTTAAACATGTCTAACTCTAATTTTAGTGGAGTATTTTTGGCATAAAGTGGAGAGATGCTGAATATTTTATAACAGGCTGGTCTCAGAAGGCATTCTGAACTATTTAATACCTCATAAGATGCCATTGGGCTAAAAGGAATCACTTTAATAACAATTCATGGCACTATCAATTTTGTCAACTAAACAAACATTTCAACTTTTTTCCCTAACAAATATTTTGCTCTCTTTCTCTCTGATAAAACAAAGACTTAATTGACCCTGGGTTACTAATATTTACATACTTATTCTAATGCCAAAACGTTTGAATAGCCTACTTTATCTCTTACCTCAGAAAATGCCCTATTATTTTCCTCTTGTCATGAGTTCAGATGAATCTGTTGATGAGTATTTGATACCATGTCGACATCATGCCAGCTTTAAAATTAAAGTGCTGGCTGCAGGAAAGTATCATGGGCCTTGTAGTTCATACTGTAACTTGAACAGCTGCCTGTTCTGGTTGCTGCTTCTGGCTTTAGTAATGAAAACTATCCAAAAGATGTAATTGAATTTGGACTCCAATATAACACACAAATATTGGGCTTTTCTATTTTCAAAACAGTAATAATTTCACCTTGATTGCAAAGGGCTCATGACTTGATTCTACTGAAAGACTGACAAGTCTTGAGAAAATGAGTTCTGCCTCTAGCAAAGATGAGTTACCCTAAGAGAGTGAGGAAAGGAGTGGACATAAAGCAAGTCAAAGGACAGCACATGTAGGGTTCATGTATCCAGATTTGGACATCTACATCAAAGCTGCTAGTCTGATTGATTTTATTCTCCATGGAGACTATGGGAGGCTGATTAATTGATGTTGTTTGCCCATCTTGAATTGATACCTATTGTACTGTAGTCAAGTTCATTCTTCTCTCATTAACTAAGGAAGTCAAGACAACAATCTCAAAATACATTTAACCTAAGAGAAACATTTCAAATGATCAGTCTTAAATATCTACTTCCATATAGCCTGTAGAAATATTTCCCCTACATTCCTTTGCTCTTCACATACTGGAGCTTTTACTTCACAGAACTCTTTTGTTGATTTCTTCTTTAACCTCCTTGTTAGTAGCATCTACTTCCTATACTTTTCAATAGAATCCCACACATCTCTAAATCATAGAATCAACCAGGCTGGAAAAGACCTCAGAGATCATCAAGTCCAATCTATTACCTAATACCTAACACCTCGTGACAACTAAACCATGGCTTCAAGTGCTATGTCCAATCCCTTTTTGAGCACCTCTGTGGACGGTGACTCCACCACCTCCCTGGGCAGCACATTCCAATGGTCAATTATTCTTTCTGTGAAGAACTTTCTCCTCACCTTGAGCCTTGCACATCTTGAGACTGCATCTCCTTGTTCTGTCACTGGTTGCCTGGGAGAAGAGACAAACCCCCTCCTTTCAGGTAGTTGTAGAGAGCAATAAAGTCTCCCCTGAGCCTCCTCCAAGCTAAAAATCTTAGCAGTCACAGAGCAGACCAAAGGAAAGTTTTAAATGATTGTTTCATCTGTGACATATTGTGAATAAACATATGCTATGAAAGCAGTTGTACAGATGCCATCGGGGGGGAAAAAAAGCCATTTAAATAACATAAACTAAGAGAAGGAGTTTTAATGAGATGTATCCAAAATATACAGCAGTCCATAAAGACACAGTTTTAAAATTAGACTTTGCATCTCAAATGTTAGCAGAGGGGAAGAAACAAACAAGTAAGCAAACACCAACCAGCTGTCTTGGTCAGATGAATGAAAACAAAATGAAACCAAAACAAACCCCACTGATTTTGGCAATTAGACTTTCATCACATTTTCCTGATTATATGCTTCCATATTCTCTTCCCATTTATTTAATCTGGCATGTCCTGCCTAGCAAAATACATTCCAGTGTCTATAAAAATGATAATCATTTCCCACAAGACAGTTAGCATTTTCACCGTTTCAGGACTGATTTTAAATTACATTTCCCAGGGGCTGTGTACACAGAGAAAAATGTCCACATGCTTAACCGCACACAGCATCGGTGGCGTGCAGCTTGAGTTGATGGCTCCTCAATCAAGTTTTAGAATAGTTGTGGTTTATTAAAGGAAATAGGAGACCAGCTTGATGACTGAAAATAGATGCAGTGGTGAACTAGTGACGTCCATCATGACTGGGAGGCTAAATGTAAAGACATTAAGATACTTGAATGTGTCCAGAGAAGGGCAACGAGGCTAGTGAGAGGTCTGGAGCGCAAGCCCTATGAGGAGAGGCTGAGGGGGCTGGGATTGTTTAGCCTGGAGAAGAGGAAGCTCATGGGAGACCGTGTTGCTGTCTACAACTACCTGAAAGGAGGTTGTAGCCAGATGGGGGTTGGTCTCTACTCCCAGGCAACCAGCACCAGAGCAAGAGGACACAGTCTCAAGCTGCACCAGGGGAGGTTTAGGCTGGAGGTGAAGGAGAAAGTTCTTCACAGAAAGAGTTATTTCCCATTGGAACGTGCTGTCCAGGGAGGTGGTGGAGTCACCATCCCTGGAGGTGTTCAAAAAAAGATTGGATGTGGCTCTTGAAGCCATGGTTTAGTTGTCATGAGGTGTTAGGTCATAGGTAATAGGTTGGACTTGATGATCTCTGAGATCTTTTCCAACCTGGTTGATTCTATGATTCTATGACTTACAGTGCATATCCTACAAAAGAAGTTTCTGTGGCATTACAGTCACTCATTCTCCTTTGTTGGCTGTGAGTTTATGTTAGGAGAAACTCTACTGAAGGAGAAAGAATGAGCTAATGGAACATCTGAGCATTGAAAAATAAATGAAACAAAACTAATTTGTGTTCCACAGTTTAATTCTTAATGTAAAAGCACAAATTTATAGTACAGTTTGATTCTTGATACTTTGGGTTGCAGATTTTCATTATGTGCAACAGGATCCACCTTTAGCTAATCACTATAAAAGAAAATAATATCAAAAGGAAAACCTGGTCATGCTGATGGACATTTAGTTATTTATTTTTCCTTTATCACAAACTATTTTTTCTAATTTACCAGGCTAGCTTAATTAATAACGTAATTCATCTTGTCAGGAAAAAAAATGATAGAAAATTTCATTGATCTACCTGCCACAGAAGCTCTTCTTATAATAATAGAATAGAGTCATAGAATCATAGAATGGCTTCAGTTGCAAGGGACCTCCAAAGGTCATCTAGTCCAACCCTTCTGCAGTGAGCAGGGACATCCTCCACTAGATCAGGTTGCTCAGAGCCCTGTCCAGCCTCACCTTAAAGATCTCCAGGGATGGGGCCTCAACTACCTCACCCAAGGGGTGTCCTGTTGCAGTGTTCCACCGCCCTCAGGGTAAAGAACTTTTTCCTAACATCCAATCTAAATCTACTCTTGCCTAATTTCAAGCCATTGCCCTTCATCCTATTATCACAGGCCTTTGTAAACAGTTGCTCTTCAGCCTTCTTGTAGACACCCTTCAGGTACTGGAAGGTCACTATTATGTCTCCCCAGAGCTCTCTCTTCTCTAGGCTGAAGGACACCCCTTAGCCTGTCCTCATAGCAGAGGTGTTCCAGCCCCTTGATCATTTCCATGGCCCTTCTCTGGACCTGCTCCATCAGGTCCATGTCTTTCCTGTGTTCAAGGCTCCAGAACTGGATGCAGCACTCCAGGTGAAGTCTCACCAGAGCAGAGTAAAATGTTCCAGTGGAGAGCCACAGACCAAATCAAAATAATTTGCCCTAGTAATTATGCATGCAAAAAGTCTGTAAAATGAGGCTTTCAAGGTGAAATTTGATCTACTTACAAAATAAATTACACTACTAATGGGGTTTGATGGGGGGTGGGGTGGTTTATGTGTATCTTTTTATATATACATATATATATATTTCTGATATGATCTTTGCTGAAATGACTGATAAAAATGTTTACAAATGTTTGATTTTATTTCTTTATATTGTCCAAAATTATAAGACCATTTCTCTCTTGCACTGGTGAGCCCAGAGCTGGAGCCAGCATTGCAGATATGTCTCATCACTCCTGAGTAAGAAGTAAGGGTCATCTTCTTTCAAAGGAAATGTCAGGATTGTCTTTTGTAAAAGTCTTAGGAGTACCTATTTCACCTTTGATCCAAGTGAGAGTTTGGCTTACCAGAAAAATAGAATTTTGAAGTTCATTGAATTCTTCTATTGCTGCAAGCTAAAACCATACCATTTGTCAGAAAAGTGGAACATTCTATAAAGCTAATCTTAAGAATCAAGATTTAAAGGAAGATTAGATCTCAGAAAGAAAGAATTCACACTCCCCCCCCCCCCTTTGTAATGAAGAAAGATACTCAGGAAGAAGGTGATGGAGTTAAAATCCTTGGCTGACATAAACCCCCTATGTTTCAAGGATTATGAAGAAGATAGCAATAAAACATTCAGTAGCAGTCTAGTTGGAGGTCTATAACAAGTGATGCCTCCCAGGGGTCAGTACTGGGTCCAGTACTGTTCACTATGCTCATGAAGGTCCTGGATGAAGGAACAGAGTGTACCCTCAACAAGTTTGTGATGACCAAATGGAAGGAGACCAGAAGACTGTGCTGTAACCCAGGGTCACCTGGACAGGCTGGAGAGTTGGGCAGAGAGTAACATTATGAAGTTCAACAAGAGCAAGTGTAGGGTCCTTCACAGAGGGAGGAATAACCTCCATGCATCAGTACAAGTTGGGGCTGACCTGCTGGAAAGCAGCTCCATGGAAAAAGATCTGGGAGTCCTGCTGGACAACAGGATGAGCACGAGCCAGAAATGTGTCTGGCTTACATGCAGAACACTACCTAGAAATGCAATGTGTTGTGAACACAGGCTTAAGGAGCTATAAATAAAACCAACCCAAACCACCAAACCTCAAAACCTCCCAGAAGACAAAAAATCATAAAGTAACAAATCAAAAGGCTGCTTTTAGCAGTGCTAATGGGATCAAAAGGACTGATGAGTAAAAGGATGACAAGACTATTTTCTCCACCAGGGAAAAGAAAACTTTTAGGCAGGGATTTAGCTACTTCTCAATACATTTTGGTCTGTTGCATGGATCTGGGGCAGGCCTTTTTAGTTCCCAGTGTTTTGGTTCCTGCAAAGTGCATATCACGCTCATGGTCTTTTGTCTGCCTTTGATCAATTTCTTTATTTGGACTGTAAAATCCATCAGACAGGAAGACCCATTATTTAAAATATATGTAATGTAGCTCCTGTAGTGCATTGCATAAAGGTTTTCAGTGTTCTTTCAATTATTTACAGAATTCTCACATTACCTAGAAGCAGAGCTAGTATTTATATAACCATATTTTTATTCTCTTTGGTGTTGTGGTGTTTTGCTTTTTTTTTAAATGAATACATACCTTAGACAAGGTTTGAAAAGGAACAACAGGGTTTGGGAAGGAGCAACTCCATGCACTAATGTAGTTTGGCGATGGACCTGCTGAAGAGCAATGAAGGTGAAAGGGATCTGGGGGTCCTGGAGGATGGAAGGATGACCATGAGTCAGCAATGTGCTCTTGTGACCACGAAGGGCAATGCCATTCTGGGGTGGATTAGAAGGGCTGTGACCAGTAGGTAGAGAGAGGTTCTCCTCCCCCTCTACTCTGCACTGGTGAGGCCATATCTGGAATATTGTGTCCAGTTCTGGGCCCCTCAGCTCAAGAAAGACAGTGAGCTACTTAAAAGAGTCCAGTGCAGAGGCATGAGGATGATTAAGGGAGTGGAGCATCTTCCATACGAGGAGAGACTGAGGGAGCTAAGGGCTCTTTAGCTCGGAGAAGAGGAGACTGAGAGGTGACCTCATCAGTGTTTATAAATATGTGCAGGGTGAGTCCTGAGAGGATGGAGCCAGGCTCTGCTCAGTGGTGCCCAATGACAGGACAAGGGGCAATGGGTGGAAGTTGAGGCATAGGAAGTTTCATGGAAACATGAGGAAAAAATTTTTCACTGTGAGGGTGACAGAGCACTGGAACAGGCTGCCCAGGGGGGTTGTGGAGTCTCCCACTCTGGAGATACTCAAAACTCGCCTGGATGCATTCCTGTGTAATCTGGTGTAGGTGATCCTGCTCTGGCAGGAGGGTTGGACTGGATGATCTTTCGAAGTCCCTTCCAGCCCCTGAAATTCTGTGATTCTGTGAAAAGAGGCAGCATACAAATCGAGAAGAACAAGACTATGTGGCAATGGGAAATGATAATGTGGAAGTATTGATTAATTTACAGTTGTTGAAAGATGGTTGGTGATTCCCACAGGAGAGGGAGAAAACTGGCAAGACAGATTTGATTTTGCTGTCTGTGGTTTTGGAAATTCTAGATAATTTCAATAAATTCTTAAATAGATGGTGATAGCATTACAAAATATTTTTTGATATCTGCCTTATTATCCCATACTTAACTAAGATGCTCTGCTTCTGTAAGATGAAATGTTTGGGCTTTCTGGGTACTTCATTTCAAACAGTGTTAATAAGGACTACAAATATAGTGAATAAAAGAACCCAACAGCCAACACAGTCAATACCTATAAATACTGGATTTTTCTCTAGCGTCTGATCAAGACATGCAAAGAGTTCTGGCCTGAAAGATGGTATTTGGGTTTAGTATCTCAGTACATATACTAGCCTGTAGTAGCAGCATGGGGCTTGATGTGATGACTACATTTCACTATGTATTTTCACTAAATAAAAGATATGGGTTTTTGACAGTAGTCTGTCAAAGTATTCAGTCCAATAGACATGACAGAGTGTGAAAACTGCAACTAACTTCTATCTTTTAATACATAAAATATATTCATCTTGTAGGTGCCATATATACTTATTTCACAGAATCATAGAATGGCTTAGACTGGAAGAGACCTTAGAGATGATCTAATCCAACCTCCTTGCCATGGCAGGGATGCCTCTCAACCAGACCAGGTTACTGAAGGCCCCATTCAGCCTAGCCTTGAACATCTCCAGGGAAGGGGCATCCACAGCCTCTCTGGACAATCCATGCCAGAGTCTTGCCACCCGCATAGTGGAGAATTTCTTCCTAAGATCCAGTCTAAACCTATTCTTCTCTTCTTCAATTCAAATCTACTTCCCCTTGTCCTGTTGGTGGACATGTGTAAAAAGTCCCTCTCCAGCCTTCTGGTAGGTTCCCTTCAGGTATTGGAAGGCAGTTATAATGTCCTCCTGTAGCCTTCTTCAGGCTGAACAATCCCAGTTCCCTTAGCCTATCCTCACAGCAGGAAAAATATTGCATTCCCAACTCTTTGGATCATGTGATAAGTTTTGGGTTGACAACTTCTGTGGAAAATAAAACAAGGCACATTTCAATCAAGTAGCCTGGTAAAGTGTATGCACATAAAAGATACTACACTGTATATCATAAAGTGTAAAGTCCTCAATTAGAAGAAAATAGGCTGCAGCTTTATAAATCAATAAGAGCTCTTGCCCTCAATTATCTCTCCCCCAACACACACACACACAGAGACATAAAAAGGCAAAAAAAAGTTTAAAAAGCCAATATAATATTGATAAGAAAATAACAAAAATACGAAGTTGTTTTTATCTGTTTCACTAATTTTTAGATAAAATTACTTGAACAGAATTAGGCTGCACAACACACTCCTTCATATGTTAAGTAATTTAAATAGTATAAAGATAAACACCATTTTGGATTCATAATGCTGCCATAGAAATGTTATGGTGATGTGTCTAAGGCCACAGCTAAGTTCTGCTCATAGTGAAGAAGAATGTCCTAAGTATCTGGAAATCATGCTAATAATTATTTTTTTTAATAGCAAATAAGTTTCCATGTAAAGCTGCTTTCCTCACTCCTAATAATTTTATTAAGTCTTTACAGCTTGAACATTACAGCTTCAGACTGCTTATGACAATATGCACATGGTCTGGACGTGCTGGAATGCGTCCAGAGAAGGGGCAGGAGGATGATCAGAGGGCTGGAGCTCCTCTCCTATGAAGACAGACTCAGGGAGTTGGGGCTGCTCAGTCTGGAGAAGAGAAGGCTCTGAGGAGACCTAATTGTGGCCTTCCAGTATCTGAAGGGGGCCTTAATAAATCTGGGGAGGGACTTTTTAGGGTGTCAGGTAGTGGTAAGGACTAAAGGTAATGGAGCAAAACATAGAGTGGGTAGGCTCAGTTTGGATGTTAGGAAGAAGTTCTTCACCATGAGGGTGGTGAGACACTGGCACAGGTTGCCCAGGGAGGTGGTGGAGGCCTCATCCTTGGAGGTTTTTAAGACCAGGCTGGATGTGGCTCTGAGCAACCTGATGCAGTGTGAAATGTCCCTGCCTACAGCAGTGGGGTTGGAACCAGATGATCCATAAGGTCCCTCCCAATCCTAAAAATTCTATGATTTTGTGATATACAATTCATCATTACATGGTTTGAGAGCTGAGTTCATCAGAGGAATTGCTTGAATATACTCTGGGTAGAACAGCAACCACTGAGGTAAATCATTTTCAGTTAGGCAATGAGCTGTTACCAGTAATGTTTGGAATAAATACATTTTATCAGCATTTACAAAGGCACCCTACTAGGTAGCAAGCAGAAGAGTACATTGCACTGTGCAGTCTGATTTCCATGTCCTAATAATACTTTCTTCCTCTTGCAAATTCAAGGAGTTTGAAAATCTTAAAGGGAAAAATATTGCCTCTGATTTGCCTCTGAGTACAGTTGTAGGACTGTAGAGGGATGCCACTTTGCAAAGAAAATGGATTCATCCATCTTAGAGAATCAAGCGTGTAAAGCAGTTAATTTCTGAAGCTGTGTACTTGACAATGTACATTTTGGAACATGCAGACTTTGATGGGTTTGGAAACATGATTTTATATATGTGTAGGTGTTTACAAATAAGACAGTATGGTATTGCTAGGGATTATAAACTCTGTAGACATTTATAGACAGTCTCAGAAGACATTCAAACTAACTCTGTAGGCATCACAAAATTGCTGCTTGCTTGTATCTTAGTGGTGAAAAGTTTGAATAGAAGAATGCTTGGAAACTTCAGTGGGAAGCAAGCTCAGAATATTGTTAAAACTGAGAGAAGAGGTTCAAATATCGTGCTGCAGTCTTTAGATTGTTTTATTTTAAAATATCTTGCTATGGCAGTCTTAATAAAAATTGACTGGGTGTCACAAAGACTGAGGAGACAAAGCCGTATCAGCTGCTGGATGGACTACTAGTGACATAAACTCTGTCATTTTTATTTACTAATAAATTAAATACTTTCCTATGTGACATTTTGTCTCACACAGAATCATGGAATTGTTAGGATTAGAAGGGACCTCAAGGGTCATCTAGTTCCAACCCCCCTGCCATGGGCAGGGACACATCACACCAGATCAGGTTGAGAGATAGAGACCTGCTGGAGAGGATCCAATAGAGAGCCATGAGGATGATTAGGGGACTTGAGCATCTCCCCTATTAAGAGGATGTTTAATCTTGAGAAGACTGAGAGGGGAAGTGATCAATGTTTTCAAATATCTGAGGGGTGAGCATCAAGTGGAGGGGGCCAAGCTCTTTTCGATGGCACACAATAATAAGACAAGGAACAACAGGTACAAGCTAGAAGATTTCATCTCAACATGAGGAGAAACTTCTTTACAGTGAGGGTGATGGAGCCCTGGAACAGACTGCCCAGAGAGCTTGTGGAGTCATCTTCTCTGGAGACTTTTAAAACCCACCTGGACGCATTCCTGTGCAGACTACCCTAAGTGATCCTGCTTTTAGTAGGAAGGTTGGATTCAATGATCTTTGGAGGTCCCTTCCAATCTCTAACGTACTGTGTTGTACTGTGATGTTTGTATTGTTTATCTTGCATTAGTTTATTTTGTTGGAATTAAATTATGGTTTCATATTCTCTCCAGATTTTGTGTGTCTAATGCCTACTATTGGCTGTAATTTTTCTCAGAGAATGTGGCATTTAGTACTGTATAGAATCATAGAATTGTCAGGGTTGGAAGGGACCTCAAGGATCATCTAGTTCCAACCCCCCTGCCATGGGCAGCAACACCTCATACTAGATCAGGTTGCTCACAGCCACATCCAGCCTGGCCTTAAAAACCTACAGGGATCTTGATTCCTTCTGTCAGCTTCTAGGAGAAAAATATGGTATAATCTGGAGTGAATATGTGGTATGAAGTGAATGTGAAATGACTGCTGACTATATAGAATGGTAACCTAAGGATTAGGATCTATCCCTATATCACACAACCTCCCTCACAGCAGCATAGCTGCAGCATTCTGCCAGGCATCACACTTGCAAGAAGGTTGCTCCTCATAGTTAGCACAATCCACAATCCACAATCCACACTTGTGGGTACTGCTTTAAGGTATCCTTGATAACATAGAATCATAGAATCAGCAATGTTGGAAAAGACCTCAAAGATTATCAAGTCCAACCTGTCACCAAAGACCTCATGCCTACTAGACCACAGCACCAAGTGCCACAAGGAGATAAGGCTAATCACACTGAAGGGTTTTGTTTCTAGGTGTATATGTGTGTCAGTATGGTGACTTCTGCTATGTGAAAAGGTAGCATTTAAACAGTTGGGAAATCTTGATAGCAGTATTTCTGGACATTAATTCATATGTAAAAGAGGGAAAAAAAGATACTAAAGAAGTTACTGAATAGGAAGTTTTCTCTGAAATATTTGCATTACTGTGTACAAAGACAGAAAATCTAAATATGGGTGAGAATTAGAAGCAGCAAATAAGGGAAAGATTTTGGAATCAATACAGCCTATTGTGGAAATAGATGCTTTATCTAAATTACAATATAACTATGGTGCTGAAGCTTAAAATCAAAAGAATACAACCCTCTAAAACTCTCTCCATAGATTTAAGATGAAACCTAACAAAAATGCAAGAATGAAAAGAGCTAAATGATAAATTCTACACAAGTGAAGTCAGCAACCTCTTCCTGCAAAGGTGAATAAAACTCCAGGATGCAACAAAAACACATACTGAAAGTGCCATAAAAACATGACATATAAAAGCAGATAATCAGAGCAAGCGAAATTGCAGATAGGTAATCAGACAAATGCAGCAAGAAAATGTGGTGAATGGCAAAAACAAAAAGCAGTGCCCTTTTCCAAGCAAAGTAGAGAGAGGTCTTGCAGTGGGTGACCAGCGGTATTGATGTGACACAGCACTCTGAGCGGCCCGGCAGTATGGTGTGGGAGCAGTTCCTCCTTTACTAATTTTGCTTTCCCCCACCCCCATTCTTATTTTGCTTGTCTTTTGTACCCTCTTGCTATCAGTGTTTTCTTTATGTTTGGTCTTTATGGGGTATTTTTTTCCTTTCCTTTTCAGATGACTTGAAATAGAATTACAGAATCACAAAATGTTAGAGGTTGGAAGGTAGCTCTAGCTATCACTTACTCCAACCCCCCTGCCAAAGCAGGATCATCTACAGCAGGCCACACAGGAAAGCATCCAGGTGGGCTTTGAAAGTCTCCAGAGAAGGAAACTCCACAACATCTCTGGGAAGCCTGTTCCAGTGCTCCATTACCCTCACAGTAAAGAAGTGTCTCCTTGTGTTGAGGTGGAAACTCCTGTGTTCCAGTAGGGTTGACTTGATTCTCAAGGCTGAAATCTGTTAGTGATCAACTACTGATAATTTTTATTTGTGTTTGTAAGATAAAATGTTTGCATTGAAAATGTTACTACTATATAAGATTTCTAGTCTAAAAGTGTATTCTATAAATAATGACAAAAAGCTGGCATGACTAAACACAAATTAAGAGCCAAATTAGAAATTATTGAAGCCTTATTTAAGAAAGAGAAATTACAAATAATGAGGCTGTAACTTATCTGTAAATTGGGTTGTAGTACAACAGCTGAAACAAGACATTGAGAAACATCTTAGAATCATAGAATTGTTAGAGTTGGAAGGGACCTCAAGGATCATTTAGTTCCAACTTCCCTGCCATCGACAAAGATCCCTCATAATAGATCACATTGGTCAGAGCCACATCCAGACTGGCCTTAAAAACCTCCAGGGATAGGGCTTGTACTCCCTGGGCAACCTGTTCCAGTGTCTCACCATGTTGTTCTAGGAAAATATGTATATTTATATATATGTGTGTGTGTGTGTGTATGTGAGTATAAACACACAGACAGACACACATATGTATGTGTATATATACATAAGAATACATAAAATAATGTATTCCAACAAATTCCAGTGAGAAAACCAAAAGTTGTATGGCCAAAATTATTATAAGATGTGTCTGAGTAGAAGCCACAGGACAAGAGTCTGGGAGAGTCACACATAAAAGGTTTTTGTAACAGAAGTCAGTGCTCAGGAATTCTCTCAGATGAAATGTTAATAAAAGCAGTTTTCAAATATATTAGAAAAATGAATAGCAGCAAACTTCCAGAAGCAGAAGGTATTCATGTAAAGTTCTAAGGAAAATGAAATATGAAAGTGCTGATCTGTTAACTACAGTATGTGATTTATCACTTAAAATGTTCTTTCTACAGGAGGAGCTGGAAATGGCAGAGGTGATACAAATTTTTTAAAAGGGCTTTTCAGAACTTGTCAAATGAAAAGTGTACATCTGCACTCAGCAAACTGTTGAACTTTTGGTTGAGAATGAGTAAATATGATTAGTAGGAAGTCAACACAGGTTCTGTAGTGATGCCTCGCAAATAGAGTGCAATGCTCTATAAAGAAGGCAATAAAGTAGGCAAAGCTAATGATTGACATATCTGCTTGCATTTGCAGAATACCTTTGAGAATGACCATCTGTAACACAGGATGCCATGAGATAAGGGAGAAAAATCTTCCTGTAACCATTAATAAGTGATAAAAATGGTTTAGAATAGATGGTTGCTTTTACCATTATGGAGAGGTCTGTGGGAATTGATACTCTTGAACATATTTCTCAGTGATCTGGCAAAAGGTACACTGATTACCAAGTTTATTGACATGATGTTTTTCAAGGAATTAGGAACTATCATTCAGTATGAGAGTTCATGAAAGATATTGCACCAGTAATTCATTAGGAGGTGAGATGCCTGGAGTAGTTGAAAGCACAGTGATATGAAATCATAAGGTCTGCAGTAGCTATTGGCATTCAGGAAAGGTTTGAGCAGTTGTGCTTAGGTTTGCAAAGTATGAGGTGGATGCTCAAAAATTAAAAGGAGAGCAAGAAAATTCCATCATGGTATGTTTCCCTGTGTAAATCCACACAGCAAATTCATTTGGTATTTCCCGGGTAGTTCTCACTAGAGTTACACAATACACAAAACAGGAGCAAGTCTGAACCGGATTTTGAATGAGAAGAGACAAAAGAAACTGGAGCTCTCCAATGCAGAAAACAAATCACTAAAGCAGGATGCAAAATAATGAAAACCAGGGGGAAAGTGATGAGGGTGTAACATGCATTAGTACACAGGAAGGACAGTGACATTTCCATATTCTTTTCCTAAACTTCTCTTTATTCTCAGTGTAGATTTAAATGCACTGTCAGCCCAATTTAGTTTGGCATTTCTTGTATTGTGGTACAAACATCTGACGAGCCAAAGGTACCATTTTACATTTGATACATTGGCTTGATGATCTCTGAGGTCCTTTCCAACCTGATTGATTCTGTGATTTGATTCCTGACTGCTTTATGGTTTGCTGATATTAATTCTGCATCGTTTAGAGCTTCCCCAGATTAGTTTGGCTGCCTAAAGAACTATGTCTTTTAGGACAATGATCTGACTGCTGTATGCACAGAGGCCACCTGCCCCTAAGGCAGTCAAGGTATTACCTTGCTCACTGCTGCAAGAATTTTTTAAAACACAAAGGCCACTAATTCCAGATAAGATTTTTTTTTTTTTTTTTTTTTAATTTGGAGATTATCAAGCAACATGAAGGGAAGAAAGGTAGCAGAATTTTAAATGTAAACCTCATGTGAACTTTCTATCTCGACAATAAACAGATTGAATTATTAACCAAATGTGATGCTAGATAACAGGAATTAGCTTCTTTGCTTAGTTGCTCCAGATACAGATTTAGAAGATACAAACCTATTAATGAAGATAAGAAGACCTCATTTATTTTTTTTTCCAGATGAGAAAAAAATGCTTTCCTTTAGTTCATGTTGCCTGGCCCTCCAGGTGTGACATCTGTGGAACAGAAAGATTTTTTCTCCTTTGATGTATAAATAAAACTAAGCTGATTACTGTGAAATATTTTTAAACTATTTTGTGATATGAAGCAATTATCTCATAATGCCTCATAAAGGATTGTATACAGATTTATGATGATCCCTCTCCCGCTTCTTTTTTTCATAGAATCACAGAATTGTTAGGATTGGAAGGGTCTTCAAGGATCATCTAGTTCCAACCCCCCTACTATGGGCACGGACACCTCACACTACATCAGGTTGCTCACAGCCACATCCATCCTGGTCTTAAAAACCTCCAGGGATGGGGCTTCTATCACCTGTTTGACATATAAAAAGTGGTTCAGGTTTAATTGAAGTTGGGTAAGGGGAAATTTTCACACTTAACTCTAGGTTCCATATGTTGTAATTCAGAATCTCCTAGTGAAGTTACCATTAGGCAAAGAGGTAACTGGTTCAGAATTAGCAACTTCACTTGAATTTTCACAGAATCACAGAATCACCAAGGTTGGAAGAAACCTCAAAGATCATCAAGGCCAACCTGTCACCACAGACCTCATGACTAAGCCATGGCACCAAGTGCCACGTCCAATCCCCTCTTGAACACTTCCAGGGATGGTGAGTCCACCACCTCCCTGGGCAGCACATTCCAACGCTAACAACTCTCAGTGAAGAACTTTCTCCTCACCTCAAGCCTAAACTTCCCCAGGCACAGCTTGAGATTCTGTACTCTTGTTCTGGTGCTAGTTGCCTGGGAGAAGAGACCAACCCCTTCCTGGCTACAACCACCCTTCAGGTAGTTGTAGAGAGCAATAAGGTCTCCCGTGAGCCTCCTCTTCTCTAGGCTAAAGAATCCCAGCTCCCTTAGCCTCTCCTCGTAGGGCTTGTGCTCAAGGCCTCTCACTAGCCTCGTTGCCCTTCTCTGGACACATTCAAGTGTCTCAATTTTGTGCCTGTAATTGCAGGTGGTGTTATATACTGTAGGGTTTTTAAGTGAAATGAATGAACACTGTTGTCAAGGTGTATGTAACACATCTTTCTATGTCACTTCAAATCTGTACTATGCTGAACTGCTGTTTAAAACAAAGTATGTTGCAAAATATGCTTAGCTCTTGCATAGGTTTATTATTTTTATTTCCCCTTTTTTTAGTAATAAGTAACCATTTGTGTTCTTTGTGTTTCAATGACTTGTTTCTTAAAAATAAAAGCTTTGTGCAGGCATTCTGGAGGCATCACTTGGAAGCCCTTAACAATCATGAAGAATAGTCAAGTAAGATTTAGCCTGAACTGACTCATCAAAGACAAAATAAAGAGGATCCTCCATAACACATTTATAAGTCCCAGAATGTTCCTGAGATTTGCAACCGCAGTCTAGAGGATACCACATGTGCAAACTGCAGAACTAATCCACTTATATGCACAGTTGAGGTGTGCGGGTGCCAACCAAGAGAAGAAACTCCTTAAAGACTTTCTATTTCCAGGTTGGTTTTTGTAATAGAAGTACATTCACAAGTTTGGCCATGATGAAGAAATCCAGGCTATGTATAGCTATATTCAAGTTCCTCAGAGCTGTTCCTGAGCAGTGCCAAAATGCCAGCAATTCTTTCTTTGTATCTATATCACCACAATAGGGTCACATTCAACTTCTGCTGAAATCAGAGATATTTCCTCTTGAGTTATTGAATTACTGTATTTTTGCCTTTATAAATATGCATGATTAAACAAAAATGAATGTTGACATACATCATCATTAAAATACACTCAATATTTTGTGTATCTTAATGCTTGATTCATTTTTGTGAAACCTGTTCCTGGTTGAGCTTCTAATGAATAATTATTATGGAATAATGAAATGCTAATTTATTATTGTAATGTATGGCTTACATTATAGCCCAAGGAGCCAATCAGAATTTGTGTTCTTTGTTAGACTGCAAGCTATTATGTTAACATCCATTCCCATCAGTCTCTGAATTATCTTGTCTACTATTGGTCTCAATATAATAACTGGAACATGTAGAAGGCTTTCCCATTGCCTGACTTTTACTATAGATACATTTGGTTTCTGGACCAAGTCGGTTATCCTCAATCCTTTCACCCATCTTAGTCATCTGTTTAAATATTGCAGACATTGCCTTGCAGAAAAGAAATAATGCAGTATGAGATGTATTCTGCATGCAATTACGTGTTTATTTGTATACATTATGCATGAATATAAACTGTAATGTTTGTGCAACCTGATAGTGTGATGGACTTCAGGGGAAAAAAAAGGCAATAGAGAGTTAATTAACCTTGATGTTATTAAAAGCATTTATACATGTAAACTGCATTTTTTAAATGATACATTTGCCTTTTTTTTTTTCTATGAATGATGTAAACTTCATTAACTGCAAAGTGTGCAGATACGCAAACAGGTTTCTGCTGTGTTTTTCTGTAAGTCTGAGCATTGACACCCATGCATTCAGCATTGCCATGAGGTCTTGGGTGACAGGTTGGACTTGATGATCTTTGAGGCCTCTTCCAACCTTATTGATTCTATGATTCTATGATTAGTGCCACCTCACCTTGAGTACTGTGAACAGTTCTGGCCTCCACAATTTAAGAACAACAACAAATCTGGTGAGAGGACTGGAAGGATTGTTCTATGAGGAGCAGCTCAAGACTTTGGGCTTGTCTAGTTTGGTCACTGAGGGGCAATGTCATTGCTCTCTACAGCTTCCTGAGGAAAGGAAATGGAGAAGGTACAATGACCAGGCAACCAGCACCAGAACAAGAGGACACAATCTCAAGCTGTGCCAGGGGAAGTTTAGGCTCGAGGTGGGGAGAAAGTTCTTCACTGTCATTAGCCATTGGAATGAGCTGCCTGGGGAGGTGGTGGAGTCACCATCCCTGGAGGTGTTCAAGAGGGGACTGGATGTGGCACTTGGTGCCATGGTTTAGTCATGAGGTCTGTGGTGACAGGTTGGCCTTGATGATCTTTGAGGTTTCTTCCAACCTTGGTGATTCTGTGATTCTGTGACTTCTTCCTGGTATCCAGTGATAGGTATGTGGGCTTGAGAGGTGGGCCCATGCCAACCTTGTGAAACAATTTGTTACCTCAGTTGTGTGTGTGGGGGGGAAACCACAACAAAACATTTGTTCTTTCAGAAGCTTCACAGAAGAACCATGAAAGACCCAAAGATTAAACACCAATGGAAAAAAAAAAAACCAAACAACAGAATTCTGGGCATTTTTTGAAATAATTTGTCTCAGTTGACTTATTCAAGGCATTGCTGATGAAAGAAAACATGGAAGAAATCATGGAGAAAGTGCTGATTTTGATAAGAGGAATGCAATGGAATTTTTTCTGATGCTCTTCATTCAGTGTCTTTATTATATGTCGGAACAAAACCTTTATAGTTCTTACACTAGAAGTAAATGCTCAATTCAAGAAAAAGAATTGATATGGGTTGATCTTCTACAACAAAATTAACAGCTTTTTTACCTACTTTAAACACATATAACGGCTACATATTTCCTGGGTGAATATTAGCATGTTGCCATTCTATCATTACTGAGAAATAAATTCTTTTCTTGCATATCTCAGCATATGAGACACTCTGCAGTCCCATTTCAAATGAAATTGAAAGGTTTTATGCAATAGCTATTAAGATTAACTTGGTAGGTTCTCAGTACTCTGTGAACACTTACATCCACAACCATATCACTCATTTTCTTAGAATAGCTTTTGTTCACAAACAGGGAATATGAAGGGAAAAAAAAGGAAAGAAAATTATAGATTTGAAATTTAATGCCCTCAGGTGTGTCAGCCACTCCTCCCAGTATGACACACATGACTGTGATTTACAAGCTTGGTATTTTCAGCCTGTTCACAGCACATCCAAATGGAAGCGTGCATGCAAGCTCTGCCTTGACTGTTGGTCATCTTGAGCAGATTAGAGTTGTGTATACAAAACTGAACCATATCACAGTAGCTATCAATTGGGATTGTGTCCAGTTCTGAATAATCATAGAATCACCCAGGTTGGAAAAGACTTCAGAGTTCATCAAGTCCAGCCTATTACTTAATACCTAACACCTCATGACAACTAAACCATGGCTTCAAGTGCCACGTGCAAGCTTTTTTTGAACACCTACAGGAGCAGTGACTCCACCACCTCCCTGGGCAGCACATTCCAATGGCCAATTACTCTTTCGGTGAAGAACTTTCTCCTCACCTCAAGACTAAACTTCCCTTGGCACAGGTTGAGACTCTGTCCTCTTGTTCTGGTGCTGGTTGCTTGGAAGAAGAGAAGAGATGTGGCCATGCAGTGCAGGACTTAATGAAGTATTGTAAAGAAATGAATGTATACTACTATAGACTATATGTCTTAGGGAAAAAAGCCTCAACAAACCAGAATTCATCTGGAGGTCAGATCCTGGAAGAATCTAAGATTTGTTATCCATCCTTCTCTCTGTCAGCTGCACTTCCAAACCTGCTCACATTTTAAGAAACATGAAAAAAATTATGTTTTTTTGTTGTTGTTGTTGTTATTTAATGGTTTTGTTGTTATTGATGTGACATCTGCACTTTTATCTACATGATGCATTCTGGATTAGATCTGAAAATGCAGTCCTTAATAAAGCATGCAAACACCGCATTTGTTTTATTACCAACAGATCCAATCTTTTCATGTAACTCACTCCTGTTAGAACTGCAGAAACAAAACAGCTCTCACAGAGTGATCAGGGATCTGTCTGACTCATTTGCCAGCAGCAGAATAATTAAACCATGTAAACAATGCCCTCTGCTTACTTCTCCGTGCTGCAGCCAAGGGCAAGATTTGCAAAGGTTACACACAGTCAAAGGGCAGTGCAAGCACTAAAATTCTCTTTCTTATATATTGAATAATGCAGAAGTGTGTTATGAGTCTTTATTTTCCTAACTTAAAATCTAAATGCGAATATGTAAGAAGTTTTTTTCTATCTTGTGAGATGAAGAAAAAAAAATCAGGGCAACAGGATCCTCAGTTGAAGGTGATTTTGCTCAGATCACAAAAATCATTAGGAATTGGACAGTGAACTTTCATCTATTAATTGTTGTGGTAGTTTTAGGCTGTGCCTTCAAGGTTTTTTTCACAGATCTTGGGCAGAAAAGTAGTAAAATGTAAATAAATCACTATTGGGTGTGAAAAGGAAACCAAAGATAATTCTAAATGATTCCATTGGAGAGATATCTGCCATGAGACTGCTTGTATCAAAACAATTCTTTCTTCTCAATTCTTCCTTCTCAATTCTTCTCTTCTTGCTTCATCGCTCTGGAGATATACTAACTTGCTTCTGCTTGACCTTGGCTGCATTGTTTTAGTTAAATCTAACAGCAACTTTCTCTGCTCCTTTCTCTTTCTCCCTTTTGGGCAGGGGGGTAGGGGAGGCAGAAAAAGGAGAATCTGGTAGCTTCTCCTGGTCTCTGACCAGTGGGACTCTTGTTAATTGTAAATATCTGTAAATATAGTAAATCCTGTATATTTTGTACATATTCATTCCATTCCATTGCAGATTGTAGTTCTGCTTGTAAATACAGTTTTCATTTGCTTCCAGCTGAGCTGGTCTGGCAAAGTTAATGTTGGGGGGGAAATTTCAACCCACCACAACTGTTTTCTAAAAGGATCGGTCAGCCTTAATGAACTATAACCAACTGCAATGTTTTAAGGTGGTGTTTTAAATGTTGAAGCTTTCATCACCTATCAGGTGCTGCATCAGTACTCTCTTTCTGTGGCATATTTCACAAAACAGCAAGTACCTGCAGCTAATAAAAAGAAACAGAATGCAGGAATGGGGAAGAAAAGGAATTTTGCTTTGCCGGCAGAACATACCAATCTCAAACCAAGACGAAGTGAAACAAAACCCAGATGCTTGGCAAGTAATTCTGAGCTACATGTCATTTGGGGGTGGGGTGGTGGTGGGGTGTGCTCATTTCCTACCACTTATTAGCTGCAACAATAAATATCAGTGAAAGTTTTGGCAGACATGGTGTGATACAGAAAGAATTCAGACAAACCAAAATGGGATAAGGAAGCATCTGATAAACCTCAGACACTCTTTACTTATCTATGAGATTCTGTAAATGTTGGCAAAGTGACAAAGAGCAGAGGCCACAGGAGATATAAAATACTACAAGCTTCAGACATGGTAATAATAGAGTGTCTTATAGCTGATCTTTTTCAGAGGTGTCACAGGCTTATTTTGCCCAAGTCCCTAGTGTATACTCTCAAAGTCTCACTTCCCCATGGGAAAAAAGAGAAGACAACTATATTTCTGCAGTTATGTCTGTACTATGTTTCAGTGGTCAAATTCTTGCTTTTACACAAGGCCAGACAGAAGGATAAGCAATAGTAGCACTAATAACAGTGATATTCTTCTCAGCTACTTTGAACTGAGAGGCTGTTGTCTCTCAGACTATTACCTGGTGTAAGGTAGATCCTCAGACAGTGTCACAGTACTCACTGGATATATGTGCTTTTCCTTGCTATTCCCTTGATCTTTTAACCTTGTCAGTAAATGTTTTCCTTCTCTCTCACTTCAGTCTGGGGTGTAAATGGCAAGTGACAGAAAAAGATGATGTTTTTCATCTTTAAATCAGTACATTTAGAGGACTGAACTGTCACCTTTGGACTGAGAATTCAATCTAATGTTACTATGTATGTATGTAGTGCTTAGTCCCAGGGGATAGGATCTCAACAAGCTCTCCAAAGTGCAATACATAATGAAAAGGAAAACAAGATGATAATTATCAAGGGATTCTGATCTATTATAAGATTCTATTTCTGAATATTGATTTATTTTATCAGAAGATTTCAATTTTTTCCATATCTGCAAAACTGCTTCTGGTTTGATTTTCTTTTGCTTGCTTGCATTTATCTTCAAAACTTAAAACTGAGATATAACTCCAAATTTATAAAAATATTTAATTTACATCACTTCAGTTGTGGACTCTTTGGATATTGGAGAAGATGACAAAGTAATTATTCTTTTGCCTTGTGTCAGAATCAAACACTCTTTCCACTTTATCTGCCTTCCCTGAAGACCTTTACTTAAGAGTGAAGAATACAGAATTAAACAGGTTGGAAAAGACCTTCAACATCATCAAATCCAACCTATCACTCAACACCATCTAATCAACTAAACCATGGCACTAAGTGCCTCATCCAGGCTCTTCCTAAACACTTCCAGAGATGGTGAGTCCACCACCATCCTGGGCAGCCCATCCTAATGGCAATCTCTCTTTCTGGGAAGAATTTTTTCCTATCATCCAGCCTAAACCTCCCCTGGCACAGCTTGACACTGTGTCTTGTTCTGTTGCTTGCTGCCTGGGAGAGGAGACCAACCCCCACCTAGCTACAATCTCCCATCGGGTAGTTGCAGATGGCAACAAGGTCTCCCCTGAGCCTTCTCTTCTCCAGGCTAAACAACCCCAGCACCCTGTGAAGATAGCCTCATACAGCTTGTGCTCCAAACCCCTCACCAGCTTTGTTGCCCTTCTCTGGACATGTCCCAGCAACTCAACATCTTTCTTAAACTGAGGTGCCCAGAACAAGACACTACTCCAAGTGTGGCCTAACCAGTCCAAATTGCAAAAGGTAATGATGATGTTTCCATTCTGGAGCTGCTATCTCTGTTACACAGCAACAGAGCAGTAAAAGACAAAACATGCTGCTTGGACTGGCTTCACACCGCTAACAAGAATGTTGTTGATACATGGGCTCCTTTAGGAACTTTTTTTCTTGTGTGTAGTTTAAATTGATATTTCTTAACTGATCTTTGTTTCTGATCGGTTTTATACTATATTTCTCATGTTACATTAACAGCAATGGAGGATGGAATCAGGCTCTTCTTGGTGATACCCAGTGACAAGACAAGGGGCAATGGGTGGAAGTTGAGGCATAGGAGGTTCCATGGAAACATGAAGAAAACTTTTTTCACTGTGAGGGTGATAGAACACTGGAACAGGCTGCCCAAGGTGGTTGCAAAGTCTCCATTTCTGGAGATATTCAAGACCCACCTGGATGCATTTCTGTTTGATCTGGTATAGGTGATCCTGCTCTGGCATGGGGGTTGGACTGGATGATCTTTTGAGGTCCCTTCCAGCACCTAACATTCTGTGATTCTGTGATAGTAAAAACAAAAAGGGAAAACAAACAAACAAACAGAAACACAACCCCTAAACCTAGATACCTTTCTCATTTCACAGTCAGGTATGACCATATATTTGTTTGTTTTTTTATTATGTATCATCTACACAAAATTCTTCTATATGTTATAAAACTGCTACCCAAAGTTCTTTCCTGAACATCACCTTTCCTTTCCTCCTAAACCCCTCTGAAATCCATACACCAACCCAATGGGAGTGCAAAATAAACCCAGTGACTGTAATGCTAAATGCTAAGTCAGCACGTGTTGTCAGCAGGATCAGATTAAAATTGTGCTTTATTCTGTCAGCTGGAGAACATATAGAAGCTTGTGGAGATATTTTATTATGTAATTACTTAAGGATAACAATGTCAACACACTCCGTTGCTAGTGAGTGAGACATGTAGGTGGCTTTTAAAAGGCGTAAAAAGTATACAGACAGAGGTGAGATGATTCCCTCATGAAATGTCACAGCCAAAATGTGATACAGTCCCTATGCAACAGCAGAGATCTAATTCAGTCAAGTCTGTTAAAAAGATGAACCTACAACATGTATTGAATATGTAAATAATATGTTAGTTGTACCACTTAGCAATGTGTGCTCCAGGAGAGGTTCCCTGCTCTGTCAGTGTTCCTGGCAGTTCAAGGAAAAGACAACTTGCCAGTTGTCTGCAGTTTTGGAGTCTGCAGTTACAATATGATTCCTCAAGAATGTTTACTAATAGAAGCACAATGTAATATAAATTAACTTTTTTTTTTCTAATAATAAAATATTAATTCCAAAAAAAAAAAAAAAAAAGAAGACCTTCCCATATGGAACAGTAAATAGCATGTATTTCATTTCACACTATGGGCATGGGCAAGATCATTTTTAATGGACTTGAACTAATGTTTTCAACAAAAAAAAAAATTAGACATATTTAAAATAGGGGTAGCTGCACAAGGGTAGGTGGTTGGATCATTTGTTTTAATTCTAGCTTCCGTTGGACATTTCTCAGTGGATATAACCACGGTTGCCATTAAAAGAAATAATTAGAGTAGCACAGATCACCCAAGGCTGATTTGCTGAGCTCTCATTATTCAAAATGCAGAGATAAGCAGCTTATTTCTGAGCACTGAGAAAAAAAAATAATCACTGAACCTAGGACAAAGAGTAATAGAAGAATGAAGGAAAGAATGAGGATGAGGGAAGCTTTGAATGTAGTAATTGTTTCCTAATACCTAAGTTTATATAACATATCAAGAAGAGCCAAAAACTAAGCAAAACTAATACATATAAATGTATTAATTGTCCACATATATTCTTGCCTATGCAAATAGTTGTGTTTGCATATATAAATATAGATGTATGTGTTCATACACATAGATGTGCGATGCCCTGGTGAGGCTGCATCTGGAATATTGTGTCCAATTCTTGGCCCCTCTGTTCAAGAAGACCTCAGGGAAGTGCTTGAGAGAGTTCAGCGCAGAGCCACAAAGATGATTAAGGGGGTGGAACACCATACTTACAAGAACAGACTGAGGGAGCTGGGGCTCTTTAGCTTGGAGAAGAGGAGACTGAGACGTGACCTCATTTATGTTTATAAAGATGTGCAGGATGAGTGCCAAGACAATGGAGTCAGGCTCTGCTCAATGATGCCCAATGACAGGACAAGGGTAAATGGGTGGAAGATGAGGAACAGGAAGTTCCCTGGAAACACGAGGAAAAACTTTTTCACAGTGAGGGTGACAGAACACTGGAACAAGCTGCCCAGGGACGTTGTGGAGTCTCCCACTCTGGAGATATTCTAGATCTGCCTGGATGCATTCCTGTTTAATCTAGTGTAAGTGATCCTGCTCTGACTGGGGGGTTGGACTGGATGATCTTTTGAGGTCCCTTCCAGCCCCTAACATTCTGTGATTCTGTGAAAACAAAACAAAACCCAGAATGGTGCAGAAAGAACTTGTACTTCACTTGGGAGAGAAAAAAAAAATTTCTTAACTGATAGTGAAGAAATTTGGGTGGATAACTAGAAACAACTGAAATCCAAACAGGGTGCTAAAATGAATTGCAGAAACCAAACAAAAAGCCATCGTGGGGCTGAACTATGTGTCTGAATTGCCCAGGTCAACCACTTTATCCTCATCTGGCCACGCCATGTGTTTACAGTCAAATACTGATCCATTGTCTTCTTTGCAGCCATGTCTGACGTCGCAGAGATCACAAACGTGGCAGATGTTGTCTTTTCATGAACTTCCAGTTCCTAGCAGGACCAACAAATGTATAATTGCTGAAAAAGAATTAGAAGAGTAAATTACATGTGTGTCAGAATAAATCATTAATTTTCCAGCTATGTTTTTTCTGCTTTGACAAAGTTTCAATTTTTTTTTTTTAATGGTGACATATCAAAATGCAAAGAAAAAGATATGATTGAAAAATAAAATAAAATAACAATTTTTTTTTAAAGATAGAAAATTGACAAGCTGTGGGAATAATAATAATAATAAAAAAAAGCTATTCTAATGAAATATCAGACTGATTAAAAATACCAGAGGAACAGAACATTGTTTCATAAGGACCTTTTTTCCATGTGGATCATTAGTGTGGGAGAAAATCCTTGTAATTCTTTGCACTGCTCCCACACATACACCTACACATATCATCACTTGACTTTCAAACTAACAATAGAAGTGTTAGTGGAACTATCACCATCTGCAGAATGAACTGTGCATTTTTAAGGCTGCAACAGCCTCAGACATTAGAAGCAGGAGTCATACAGATGGAAAGCAGTACCCTCTTTCCACAGGAAGAACCACGCAGAGGTCAGTTAGCAGATATATTTCCCCATTAAATCACGAATCTGAGTTCTTGCACGTTGATGAATTAGTAATTTGGAAGCCCTTTCTCATTTTCTGTGGTTTAATATGAAAAAGAAAAGAGAAAAGAGCATTCACCTAGCACTGATGGAAGGAATGAGATACACCACTGCAGCGTTCTCTATATGCACACAGGTAAACTATTTTGCTCTTTTTTAAAATAACCTTGGAAAAAACCTTACAATGACCAACCAGCAGTTATTACAAATAAAGTTGTATGGGGGACAAGAAGCTCAATTAAAGGCTCAATCCTGTATTTATTCTCTTTTCTTCTTTCTTTTCTAATTAGGTATTCTCACCGATGTCCTTCTTGCTGCCCCTACAAATGAAGTATGTGGTACTCATTTTTTTTCTCTTCTGTGCATCTGTGTCCTCTGATTATTTTGAGGAAAACCTTAGGGCTTCACACGCTTGAATTCTTTATGTAAACTTCTTGCTACAGAAGAGGGAAAGCTTTATGGTGTAGACTGCCAGAATACTAGAATACTAGAATCATAGAATCAACCACGTTGAAAGAGACCTCAGAGATCATCAATTCCAACCTGTTACTTAATACCTAACACCTCATGACAACTAAACCATGGCTCCAACTGCCACATTCAATCCTTTTTTTTTTAACACCTTCAGGGACAGTGACTCCACCACCTCCCTGGGCAGCACATTCCAATGGCCAATTGCTCTTTCTGTGAAGAATTTTCCCCTCAACTAGAGCCTAAACTTCCTCTGGCACAGCTTGAGACTGTGTCTTCTTGTTCTGTTGCTAGTTGCCTGGGAGAAGAGACAACCCCCACCTGGCTACAACCTCCTTTCAGGTAGTGGTAGAGAGCAATAAGGTCTCCCCTACTAATGACAGGACAGGAGGGCATGGTATGAAGCTGTGCCAGGGGAGGTTCAGGTTAGATAAGAGGAAGCACTTCCTCACAAAAAGGCTGATTAGGCACTGGAATGGGCTGCCCAGGGAGGTGGTGGAGTCACCATCACTGAAGGTATTTAAGAAAAGATTGGGTGTGGCACTTGGTGTCATGGTTTAGCTGATGTCGTGGTGCTAGGTTGTAAGCTGGACTTGATGATCTCAGAGGTCTTTTCCAGACTCAGTAATTCTGTGATTCTGTATTACCGATATGGTAACAGAGGCTGCATTTTCCCTTTGCTATATTAAAACTTGGAATCCTCAGAGGGAAGAAATATTGTCAAAATATTGGAATCAGAAGAAAGGAATTATCAGAAATTTGCACAGCCTCCTCCTTGAGAAACTGAAATGCTATGACCTAGACGAGTGGTCTGTGTGGTGGGTGGGGAACTGGCTGACAGGCTGTACCTAGAGGGTAGTAATAAATAGCTCTTTCTCAGAGTGACAACCTGTCACTAGTGGGGTCTCCCAGGGATCAATATTGGGGCCAATGCTGTTTAAAATCACCATTAATGATTTAGATGTTGGAATTAAGAGCAACCTGATGAGGCTTGCTGATGACACAAAAATAAGTGAGGAAGTGACACCCCAGAAGCAAGATCCATCCTCTGGAAAGATCTTGACTGGTTTGTTGAGTGGGCAAGAAGGAACTATATGAAGTTTAAGGAGGTCTTGGACATGGGAATACGTAACCCAAGAATGCAACTCAGATTAGGAGTCTTGAGAGAAGCACTGGGGAAATGGACCTGGGGGTCTTGGAGGACAAAAAGCTCAACATGAGTGAACAGCGTGCTGCAGTGGCAATGAAACCCAACAGGATATTGAGCTGGGATTCCACCAGGGATAAAGATGTCATTCACCCACTGAGTGCTGGTCAGGCCACACCCTGAGTACGGCATACAGTTTTGGTCCCTGCTATACAAGGATGCAGACAGGCTGGAAAGGGTCCAGAGAAGTGCCACAAAAATGATCAGAGGACTGGCAGACCTGTCATGTGAAGGAAGGCTGAGAACTAACTTTTCAGACTTTTTTCAGAGAACTGCCTTGAGAAGGAATTCAGGCTGGGTGAGACCGTGATGAACCATGTCACAGTGAGCCTTGAAAGGGTGGCTGTCATGCAGGGGGGTTGGAACTAGATGATCCTTGTGGTCCCTTCCAACCCTAACTGAAACTATGAAACTATGAAACTATGAAACTATGAAACTAAGTTTGTTCAGCCTTGAGAAGGCTTAGGGGAGACCTCATAACCATGTACAAGTACATAAAGGGTGGCTGTCATGAGGAGGGGAGACTTCCTTTTTACAGAGTCACACAGTAAAGACAAGGGGTAATGAGTACAAGTTATGACTGGGTAGATTCAGACTGAATGCCAGAAATTTTTTTTTCCTCTTTTGAATTATTAGACATTGACATAAACTCCCAAGGGAGGTGGTGGATTCCCCTGCACATTAGATAGTTTCAAGGCCCAGCTTGACAGGCTGCTGCCCCAGCTCATTTAAACTATGTTCTTACCCTGGAAGGTTGGACTAGATGATCGCTGAGGTCCTTTCCGACATGGTATTCTATGAATCTATAAATCTATGAATTACTACAAGGGAAACATAATATCAAGAAATGGAGCAACAAAGATAAAAATCAGGCCATAGAAAAACAGAGCCAAAGAAACTCTGCAACCAAATGGTAAAGGTGCCCAAAGAGCAACATTAAGACTGAAGAGTAGCAGAATAACTGAGACTTACAGCAGACAGGAGGGACAGACTTGGACCTAGAGGATCTAATCTACATGTCTTCCTCTGACACCTACTGCTTGAGTCACTCAAGGTACATAATTTGGGGATAGATTTGGATAAAAGCTACACAGTTTCTTTTCACTGATCTGAGATTTCATCTTATTTGAGATATTTCTTGACTAAAAAGGAATATGTAATATAAATGTAATGGCTAAAACATAATCTTAGCATCCTTAGTGCTGGCCAATATTAAACCTGGGGAAAATTTGGAGAGTTTTGCATACACATTTTCTAACTTCAAGATTAGTCATTGGGAAGTCCATAGATTGCTTGTAATAGTTTTGTGCAGTATGGAATTCAAGCATTCTCTGATGCAGGGAATGTGTCCTATTAGGGACATTTGCATCTAAGTGTTGCCCTAGTCATTTCCACATAGAAGTGGTGCAATGAGCTGAGCTTACTCTGCCTGGTTGCAAACTGGATTTGATTTGAAAATTCCGCAGCAGGAAACAGAAGGGCACAATTATTTGAGCAGTGCACACTAATGAAAGTATATGATTTCTGGCCTAAGAATAATGTATGCCTGTCTACCACTGAAACTGTCGCACAAAGCATTCCCTCGTACTTCATTTGCAGGCCAGCAGTGCACGATGATGAATGTGCCTGTCAGGATTACTTGAATTTAACTGAATGAATAAAATATTGAAATCCTCCACTTTCTAAGCATTCTCCCCTACACATCCTTGAGGATACGTATGTCTGGTATAATTTATCAACTCTGAAACTCTTTCATGATACCTCAAAAGCAAATGATTTTTGTGTTTAGAGAGAATTGGGGGCGGGGAATGTGGAGTTCTAGATCTTCTAAAATGGGAAACAGGTGAGAAGGCATTTTCAAGACATTCAGTTTGAACCTCACCCATTTTCTGCAACATGCTACTTTAAGCTGTATCAAAGTTAGCTTGAGTTCAACACTCTGACACTCCTTTTTCTGTCAACCTTCCTCTTCACTGCAATAGTCTTTACTCTAGGCATGGTTTTGTTTAAATTTGCAAAAGAAGTCAGCCAACGTGTCTAGTGAGAAATATGACAATTTTATATATATATACATATATATGTATGTATGAATGATAGGTTTTATAAAATTCATATGTGAAATCTTTTACTGTCTTAAAGCTAAAGAGATGTAACACAAAAGTAAAAATGAAGCAGAGGATAAAACATGGCAATGATACAATTCTACTCATCTCAGGTCTTCATAGAATGGTTTAGGCTGGAAGAAGCCTTAGAAATCATCTGCTCCAACCACTTCTCCATGGGCTGAGGTGCCTTTCAGTCAGATTTGGCTGCTCAGGCCTCATCCAGCCTGGCCTTAAACAACCCCAGGGAAGAGGAAAGGAAGCTTTCATTTCAAAGAATACATACAGACACAAAACTTAAGCAATCAATTGACTTATTATTGTAGCTATGATTTCTGTTTTGGACATTAGGAGAAAGTTCTTCACAATGAGAGTAGCAAAATGCTGGAACAGGCTGCCCAGAGAAGTGGTGGAGGCCCCATCCCTGGAGACGTTCAAAGTCAAACTTGATGGGACCCTGAGAACCTGATCTAGTTGGGGATGTCTTTACTCGTTGCAGGGGGACTGGACAAGATGACCTTCAAGGGTCCATTCCAACAAGATCAATCCTATAAATCTATGATTCTATGATTTAAAATTCCTTTGTAGTTCTGTTACAAATTTGGAACGGCAATAAAATGCAACATAGTCATTATTCAGCCTCCATTTGAACAGACAGATGAAGAGAGGCACTAACTATTCAGTTAGGTTAGAGCTGTTTTACATGCACCTGCAGTCTCCACACAGCTGACACCGACCAAAACACCCTGTCAGTTCTACACAGTGTTGATTATGCATTATGTGCAAGGAAAAAAACAAAACAGAGCAGAAAAGTAGTTTTTACTTTTTGAAATGTCTTTACTGTATGCACCATCTCAGAATAATATGCATATAACTAGAAAAATACTATCCAATACAACTTTAAAACAGGAGTAAGGGGAAGCAGTATGTCCTCTTGATTTTTCTTTTTCTTTTTTTTTTATCAATTAGTTATGTTCTGACTCACATCAATCTGTGAAACATGCTGATGGTACAATAATTTTTATTAGAAAGCAATATGGAAAATAAAGTTCTGGGCCCCTCAGTTTAAGAAGGCATTGAGTCACTTGAATGTGTCCAGAGAAGGGCAATGAGGCTGGGAGAGGCCTTGAGCACAGCCTGTGAGGAGAGGCTGAGGGAGCTGGGGTTGTTTAGCCTGGAGAAGAGGAGGCTCAGGGGAGACCTTATTGATGTCTACAACTACCTGAAGGGTGGTTGTAGCCAGGAGGGGTTTGGTCTCTTCTGCCAAGCAACCAGCACCAGAACAAGAGGACGCAGTCTCAAACTGCACCAGGGGTAGTTTAGGCTCGAGGTGAGGAGAAAGTTCTTCACTGAGAGAGTCATTAACCATTGTAATGTGCTGCCCAGGGAGGTGGTGGAGTCCCCATCCCTGGAGGTGTTCAAGAGGGGATTGGACGTGGCACTTGGTGCCATGGTTTAGTCATGAGGTCTTTGGTGACAGGTTGGATTTGATGATCTTTGAGGTCGCTTCCAACCTTGGTGATTCTGTCATTCTGTGAAACTTCTGGGGTTTTTTTTCTTATTGCAGGTAGGATATAGGGAAACAGCCAGAACAAGGTTCCAAATAGCCAGTTTTTGAAGAGCAAAATTCCTATACAAAATTTTGATTCTGCTTTGTTTCTATTCTACTGCTAGCTCCTCTCTGACATTTGCAGAGGAAGCCTCTCATCTCTTCCTCAAGCCAAATTATAAATTAGCAGTTATAAAGTAAGCAATTCATGTTTAATTCAGTTTAATTGAATTCAATGCAATTTAAATAAGGCTGCAGACATGCAGGGCATATGCAAAACAGTTTTCATGCATACTCATGTCTATCTGTAAAATAGTCAAAAGATACCGTGGCATTTGGCACTGTGAGATTTACTGCAGAAAGTAGTTCACTCTGTCCCAGTTAATGGTCATGTACCAGTACGATAGGTTTTCCCAATTATCTTTTAAAGTTTTAGTCTGGAAGTCACAGAATCATAGAATGTTAGAGATTGGAAGGGACCTCGAAAGATCATAGGATGTTAGGGGTTAGAAGGGACCTCAAAAGATCAACCAGTTCAACCCCCCTGAAAGAGCAGGATCACCTACACCAGATCACACTGGAACACATCCAGAGAGGGAGACTCCACAACCCACCTGGGGAGCCTATTCCAGTGTTCTGTCACCCTCACAGTGAAATTTTTTTCTTCATGTTTACATGGAAGTTCCTATGCCTCTATTTCCATCCATTGCCCCTTGTCCTGTCATTGTCAATGTTTTGAGTCTTCTGATGGGCATGTGTCCTGTTTGTATAAATTTTTACTTCTCTGGTCACAACCCTTCTCATCCACCCCAGAAAGGCACTGCCCCTCCTGGCCAAAATAGCACATTGCTGGCTCATGGTCATGATTACTTATAATTACGTTGTTTCTGGTGCTAGTCTACACAGCCCCCTAAATCCAGCTGTTATGGTTGCTGTAATGGTGAATGCCATCAGCCTTTCTCTTGATCTTACCTCCCCAGTCCAAAGCAGTTTTTTTCACAAACACCTACTGTCAGAGAGGTTTCTGCTTGTTATCCTGTTCATGCTTGACACTTTTGAATGATACCAAATTATAACGGCCACATAGAAATCTAGTGGAATATGTCCATGTTTATTTATTTATTTATGTATGTGTGCCTAACCTACTGATTTCCTAGTAGTGTGGGGAGCATCAAGGTGTGTTTAACTAACCAACACAAATGCACACGATTATGCAGCCAATATAATTGCTTGTTTATAGCCACTGTCATTTCATTTACTTCTGTTCTCCCAAACTGTTATGTTATGCCCCTTGAAGCATGAACCATATTTTCTTGTGTATTGCTAGCAAAAAATAATTCCAGCAGAATCTTCACTTTTATGTCAGTCTCTGGATGCAAAAAAAAGACAATGATAAGTAAGAAGAGATGTTATTTGGGGAGGGGAGTTCAGCATTTACATATATTAATCTGGGAAAGTGAAGGTATTAAAAATATTTCAATCAATTTGCAAGAAAGGAAGGTATCAAACAGCTGGTGTAGAAATAACTTTCATCATTTTCACAGGAAAAAAAAGTTACTGTTTTGTAATGTGTTTTGTGTTTTTGCAGGTGACTTGGCAATGATGCAAAAGTAATTTTCTCTAATGAACTGCACTTTATGTAGTTCTCTGTTGTTACATCTGTTGAAAGATAATTGCTATTTAATTTTATTTACTCCAACCATTTCCACTGTAGGTGATTTTTATGTATGTTTATTAGCAAGAAAGTCACTTTTTCCCTTTCACAAAAATGAAGCAATCAACATATAAATCTAGAGTTAAATCTTCTAAGTTACTATTGTAATATAAGCATTAATAGTCTACTACATAGATAGATCATTACAGTGAAACTGTCTCTGATCCTGTGCCTATTTAGTTCTGAAGGTCTCAAAGAGAGAGTAAATTTAGCTTTGCTATGCTGTACTATTTATTTAGGACAGCTATAGTCTTTGTTTGTTTGTTTGTTTTTCCTAAAGCATTTTTTGGTTTGAAGGATGGCTTCTTTAAACAACAGAATGAAAAACTGTAGCAATCCAAAGTGATTAGAATTATCACAGGGTCACAGGATGTTAGGGGTAGGACGGGACCTCTGGAGATCGAGTCCAACCTCCCTGCCTGAGAAGGACCATAGAATCTAGTGCAGATTGCACAGGAATGCATCAAGATAGGTCTTGAAAAGCTCCAGAGAAGGAGACTCCACAACTTCTCTGAGGAGTCTGTTCCAGTGCTCTGTGACCCTCACAATGAAGAAGTTCCTCCTCATGCTGAGGTGAAACTTCCTGCGCTGTAGTTTATATCCATTACCCCTTGTCCTATCACAGGATGCAACTGAAAAGAGCCTGTCCCCTCCCTCTATCTAATTCTTACACAGAAATGGCTTCTATGGATCAGAGCATTACTGAGTGAATTACCTGTTAGAACCTACCAGAGAATGAAAGCATTTTTCCCTTCCACTGTCCCAAGAGAGTGTTGCTTTTTTCCTTTGAACAAAAAGTCGAACACATCAGCATTTTCATAAAATAGAAGAGGAGTGGGGGGAAAAAGGTCGGTGATTACACTCAATTCCTTGTAGAGAAGTGACAAAGGGATTTTATTTTGGGCTTCAGACACTGTCCTTCTGAAACTGTTGAGTATCATGAACTTTGAAAGTTTAACGTCTTACCCCCAGCATATTCAGATGAAAATGTATTTAATAAAACACTCTTTCATCTGTGCTAGTAATTTGCTATTTCTTCTCTTTTCTTGAGGGAAAAAAAACACATCTCAAAGATAAGACAACCTAAGAAAAAATTCTCCATGTTTCTTTCTTAACTTGCACAAACATAAAATGGACTGTAACTGGATTAAGTATAGCCTCAAACAATTCCCAGATTACTGTAAAATGTCAAGTGGGCCAAACAAGCTTTACAATCATCTTTCTATCAAATACTTCTCACTAAGTTGTATCTGAAAAGCGTTCAATTACTAACAAATAGGCCTCTGCTTCTTGTATATAACAATAAAATAGGTAATTTTCTTAAGGATGGCAAATAGTTGCAGATGCCATTCTACAAAAGAAGTAAAATCTGCTACTTTTACTATTTGAGAAGGTTAGATATAGCACTGGAAGATATATTTTAGGGCTGGCCAGACTTTGTCTGAAAAGGTGTGACTGACACAAGGCTGACACAAAAGGATGGAATGATTTGTATTAATTAAAAAACAACAAACCCACAACCCATTTTTGTCACTGATTTGTGACTTTAGATACACTTTCATAAAAGCAAGGAGAAAATAAAGTGTAGAGCTTTCAGAATAGCAATTGGAAAAAAAATAATAAAAAAGTAAATATATATAAATAAATCAAATATAAATAAATAAAGCTAATATAATATTGTATAAATATGTATTTATAAAAATATCCCAAACAAATAAACCCACAACAAAATAAATGTCCTACACAGTCAGCATGGAACAACTCTGGAATGTGTCCAGAGAAGGGCAATAAAGCTGGTGAGGGCTTTGGAGCACAAGCCCTTTGAGGAGAGGCTGAGGGAGCTGGGGTTGCTTAGCCTGGAGAAGAGGAGGCTCAAAGGAGACCTTATTGCTGTCTGCAACTATACAAAGGGAGGCTTGTAGCCAGCTGGGGGTTGGTCTCTTCTCCAAGGCAACCAGCACCAGAACAAGAGGACACAGTCTCAAGCTGTGCCAGAAGAGGTTTAGGCTGGATGTTAGGAAGAAGTTCTTCATAGAAAGTGTGATTGGCCATTGGAATGTGCTGCCCAGGGAGGTGGTGGAGTCTCCATCACTGGAGATGTTTAGGAAGACATTGGATGGGGTGCTCGGTGCCATGGTTTAGTTGATTAGATAGTGTAGGGTGATAGGTTGGACTTGATGATCTCAAAGGTCTGTTCCAACCTGGTCTGGTCTGGTCTATTCTATTCTATTCTATTCTATTCTATTCTATTCTATTCTATTCTATTCTATTCTATTCTATTCCATTCCATTCCATTCCATTCCATTCCATTCTATTTCTGGAATTTTGCCAGTATACAAACATGTTTGAATTATGAATAGGAGAGAAACTAATTTCTTCCAGTTATAATAGCAATGCCGTTCTTGTACTTTTTTCCTGGGAAGCAATGCTGCTATAATTGTATGAAAGGTGGATAGGGAATGAGTGACCCTGGGGAGTGATTTCAATGCTGCTCTGATTATTCAAAGATACAAATTTCTGATAAAGGGAAAGAAAATATGTGGCTAGCATTATGTCACTGTGTTCCTGGGTGATGACAGCAGCTAAAACTTGTGTGTGAATTCTTATGTTCATATGATATTCATATTATGTTCTGATCATGGGTAGATTCAGATTGGATGTTGGGGAGTTCTTCCCTATGAGGGTGGTGAGACACTGGAACAGGTTGCCCAGGGAGGTGGTGGAAGCCCCACCCCTGGAGCTTTTTAAGGCCAGGCTGAATGCGGCTCTGAACAACCTGATCTAGCATGAGGTGTCCCTGACCATGGCAGAGGGGTTGGAACTAGATGATCCTTGAGGTCCCTTCCAACCCTGACAATTCTATGATTCTATGATATCAAAGGTATAATTTTTATTCCCCTGAAGTTAGGCTAGCCCATGAAGGAACTGTTTGCCTCTTTTGCCTTTGTCCTAGTTTTTACCTCTGACCTGGAAAGGAAGGAAATTAATCTGCAGAGTTACTGCTGATGACTTGGCATCTGTGTTATCAGATCTTCCGAGTGTTTACTACCGTTGCCTCCAGCCTGGTTTTGATCAGTGGAATTGCTCTGGGCATGCTGTTGCAGAACATCTGATCTACTTGCATTCAAAAGAAATCCAGGCAATGCCCTTTAGATTGTGATGTGTACTAAAACATGATGAATGGGAAAACCAAGTGATTTGCTAAAACACTGATGTAGATACACCTGTAACAATGGGCTCAACACTTTCAGCTCCTATTAAAAACACCTAGTTTCAGAGATGTTGCTTAAATTGGTAGAGATTAGTCTTAGATACACCACCCATGAACACCATTAATTTACTGTATTCATAGTCTCTTAGAAGATGCAACAAATATATTATTCTTAGTCTTCCTCCAGGGCAGAATCAACAAGTAAGAGACTAAAATGTGTAATTGCCTCTAAGAAACACCACAGAATAACACATCTTATGGTCTCTCCTGTTTCCAGATATTACAGAATTTATACTGTCCCAATGCAGTGATACTCTTCTATCCAAAATTTGGGGACAGGAAAACAAGGTTGAGACTCTAGCCATAATAGCCTGAAAAAGATGTATATTTGGGAGAGAGAAAAACCTGTCTGCATCTGCAGTAGTCTTAGGATAAGGGAAAAACTTAAGAGGTCTACAACTCACAGAAGCTGAAGTTTCATGAGAACTAAGTAGTATCAGCTATAGAAACCCGTATCCAAAGTCTTGCTTAGCCCTTACTCAGGCAACTCTAAACGGGAAGGGATCAGATAAATTATTTGTCTGTCATTCTAATTCCACTCTTCAGTTTTTCTTCTTCTTTTTTTTTTTTATTCCTTCTTGCCAATGTAATAATTTTGTAATAATTTTTATGCAGATTTCACTGAGGTTTAAAATCTATGGGATTTTTTTTTCTCTTTAACAAATACAACAGATGAAAATTGAGCTATGGTCTTAAGATTTACTTCAAAGTGGGCAGAAATCAAGGCTAGTACAATTTTTCTCCATTGGTGTGTTAGCTGAAGAGAATCTCAATGGAGAGTCCCCATGTGAAAATGTCAGAAAATGAATGAGAAAAAAAGAAAACAATAATAAAACCTGTTTAGCTCAGATTACCAAAGCACAGTGTAAAAAGCTTAATTTTGCAGTGAAAACTTTTTCATCATACCTAGTTATACCATGCGGATTGACAACTCATTGCGATGAAAGTAAGCAAAAATTACCTCAGATAAATTCTTTTCCAAGTCACTAAGAGCTAAACTTCTACATCAGCTCTGGGAGAGAGCAGCAGCTCCATTCCTATACACAACATATTACTAATTTCTTATGCAACTCCAGAGTATAAGCAAACTTGGCCAGGGAGGACATGCAGAGCAACAGGCTTCATCCTGAGGATACAAAATCAGGGTCAAATTCAGTGGGGAATAGATTAGTTAATGACCTTCAATCCCTGCATGAAATGTTTAGTCTTCTTACAGGTATATGTCAAATTCCAGCAGTTCAAGATTTCACAGTATCACAGTGTCCCCAAGATTGGAAGAGACCTTAAGATCATTGAGTCCAACCTCAGGCCTCATGACTAAGCCATGACACCAAGTGCCATGTCCAATCCCCTCTTCAACACCTCCAGGGGCGGTGACTCCACCACCTCCCTGGGCAGCACATTCCAATGACGAATGACTCTCTCAGTGAAGAACTTTCTCCTCACCTCGAGCCTAAACTTCCTTGGTGCAGTTTAAGACTGTGTCCTCTTGTTCTGGTGCTGGTTGCTAGAGAGAAGAGACCAAACCCTTCCTGGCTACAACCACTTTTCAGGTAGTTGTAGAGAGCAATGAGGTCTCCCCTGAGCCTCCTCTTCTCCAGGCTAAACAATCCCAGCTCCCTCAGCCTCTCCTCATAGGGCTTGTGCTCAAGGCCTCTCCCCAGCCTTGTTGCCCTTCTCTGGACATGTTCATGTGTCCTGAATATAATATTAGTTGTTCAGTTTCTTTGCCACCTCAACTATTTCACATTCAAGTGTCTCGATGTCCTTCCTAAACTGAGGGGCCCAGATTTCTTCCATTCCACAGAGACATTAATGAGAGCATGACTTCTTTTTTTTCACATTGATATAGAAGTTTGTCATGATATTATTGAATCAAAAATAAGCCTCCTGGTTTTTAAGTTGCTATGTTACTGTCTCTGACAATCCTCAAACTTGCTTCTCTGGACTAATAAGAATGGAGCATAACAACAGGAGCTAAAGAGTTGAAAAAATTATGGTTTTAAATACTAGTACTCTGCAAGATAGGAAATGTACTTTGTGTGTGAAAAATGTAATATCCTTTGTGGGTGCTATTATGGATGCAGCATAATTATCCCTAACTATGTATAATAGTGTATATAGCAATATACATATAGTAGTATATTATAGGGGCGTTGAACTAAGTGATCTTCAGAGGTCCCTTCCAACCCTTTGCCACTCTGTGATTCTTTGTAATTCTGTGATAATTAAGATCTTGTGAGAAAATATCTTTTGTATAACTCTCTCTGATTAGCACAGAAAAAAATTGCTCAGAAAAGAATACCACACTGCTATCCTGAGAAAAATCTTTCTCTGTAATTGGTCAGGGGAAAGGTGAATGAAGCTGATTAGATAATTTGAAATAAAAATGTCCCCGTAACAGTGCTGAGTTGCCAAAAGAGAAGCTGCTCACTAAACCATGTCTGGATGACACTTACAGTTTTCTCATTACTGAAATGGAATTTCTGATCAAACCTGTAGTGAATCAACAGGAATCCAAGGCAGACATTAGCATAAAAAGGGTGGTAGATAACACCATAATAAGTGGTAGATTACTCCCTTAAGAGACCTAAATTCAAGGCCTTTCTAATTCACAGGATTGATTTGTCTTTATTAATTGTGATGTCATCTACCTATTGTCTGATTTTACACTGCCCCATACTCAGGGTCTTTTGAGGTTAACCAGGTACAAGCGTATCAGTAGATATTACAGCGCCTTCATCACTTGACAATTACAAACCCTCAGGAATGGATACTCTCTTGGCTCATCATCTCATATCAAACCCATTGCAAGTAGTCATGCTATTTGAAGACGTGCTACCACTTGCTGACATGAACAGTTCGCATTTAACTTCAGCTGCTGTGAGTTGTAGACCTTTAAAGTTTTTCCCTTATCCTAAGACTACTGGTGATCCAGACAGGTTCTCCCCCACCCCGCCCTGCTCTTCCAAATATACATATTTTTCAGGGTATGACTAGAGTCCCAGCCAAGTTTTCCTGTCCCCAGATTTTTGATAGAGGAGTATCCCTTTGCATTGGGACTTATCATCATGTTTCTTATGAGAACACATGAGAAAGGATCACAGAACAACTATTGACATCAGTCAGTGCTTCACCAAAGTCTGAAGCTTTAAGTCACTAAGTATTTAGAGTATAAAGGTGAATCATATTTATCATTCAGGTACTCTGAGGAACCATCCACTACAAGGTATTTTACTGGTGTCATGCTGCACATTTCATATACTGCTCAGTTCTTGTTTACCCAGAATTTTGTTGCAAGGAATGGGGAGGAGGTGTATAGAGAACAAGCAGTAGATGCTTTTGGAAGAAGTTAATATAGCAACAAACAGAAAAAAGAAAAAAAATAATTCAAGATTTATATGTGAAATGATTGAAGATCCATTAAACAAGCAATCAACCTCCTACTCCCCAAATATCAGGAAAGAATATGCTGAATGAATCACACTACTATTTTGCACAGTGAGGTGTTACAACATGTTAGATTTTTAGGATGAAAAAAAAAACAGTCCATAAATTCCAGTGTTTAGAAGCCAAATCTGAATCTACATATTCATAGAATGATAGAATCATAGAATTGTCAGGGTTGGAAGGGAGCTCAAGGATCATCTAGTTCCAACCCCCGGGTCATGGGCAGGGACCCCTCACACTAGATCAGGTTGCTCAGAGCCACATCCAGCCTGGCCTTAAAAACCTCCAGGTTTTATTTATTCAAATAACAGGATGTCCTAAAACATCCTAAGGTTCTGTGTTAGGTTATGAAAGGGCAAACACTAATGAAAATGATGAACTGCATATCAGTGAAGTGCTTACATTCAGGCATAACTAAACAGATAAAATGAGGTTGATGTGAGCAGCCATACAGGTGGCCTTGTTAGAAGGTGAGAGGTACTGAACAGAACAAAATGTTCACTGAAAATATTGTCAGAGAAGTTGACTGCCATAATGGGAGCTATGAACCCAGGACTTAGCCCTAGGAACTAGACAAATTATTGGAGAAAAATGAAGCTGGTGAATTTTAGCTACAGCTGGGGTAGCTAGAAACTGGAGGTATCCTCAGACCCCACTGGTAAGCGCAAAATCAAGGAAACATAGTGCAAACCTATTGTGTGGAAAAGTTCTGAGGAAATAAAATGAGTCTGAAGGAAGAGAAAGCAGCATCAATACTGCTGAATATTAAAAAAAAATTCAACATGTTCTATTGGCTGTTCAAAATGGTTGTGATGGGTTATGCCCATCCTGGAAGGAGGGGCGGGGGGAAGGCTTGTGAGAGTATTGCCCTCCCTGCAGGCGGGTTTCCCCCTGGGAAACTGAGTTAGTCTGTTCCCCTCCCTGTCCAGCAAGCCTGTAAAAAGGAGGACACTGCAGCCATTAGCTCTCTTGGCCCCTGCCTTTGCCTGGACGAGAGGACTGCTGGCTCCCTGCTTCTCTGCCATGTGGACTTCCCTGATACATCCACACCTCTTCAAAGAGACTGGTTTTGTATTCTTATATTTTCCCCATCCACCCTTGTGAACCCTACCTGTTATTTATTTATAGATAGATAGATAGATAGATAGATAGATAGATAGATACACACACACACATACACACACGGTTTAAAGAAAATTCTTTACCTCTCTACTTCCAAGCCAACTCCAAATCATTTCTTGGTGGATTTACTCCTTCCCTTTCTTTTCCTCTCTGTTGGAAAAGAGGGGGGGAAGTGGGGGAGGGATTCTAAGCCTTGCCCCCATCTGAGCTCTTAAGTCCCAGTTAAGGCTCAAACCACCATAATGGTACTATCCTATGCACTTTTAAATGCCTTTATTATCAGGTTTTAACTTTTACACAAACAGATCATTCTGCCCCTGTACATTGCACTGGTTAGGCCACACCTAGAGTCCTGTGTCCAGTTCTGGGCCCCTCAGTTTAGGAAGGAAGTTGACTTGCTGGAACGTGTCCAGAGAAGGGCAACGAAGTTGGTGAGGGGTTTGGAAGACAAGCCCTATGAGGAGAGGCTGAGGGAGCTGGGGTTGCTTAGCCTGGAGAGGAGGAGACTCAGGGGTGACCTTATTGCTCTCTACAACTACCTGAAGGGAGATTGTAGACAGGCAGAGGTTGGTCTCTTTTCCTAGGCAGCCAACACCAGAACAAGAGGACACAGTCTCAGGCTGTGCCAGGGGAGGTTTAGACTGGATGTTAGGAGGAAGTTCTTTACAGAGAGAGTGATTGCCCATTGGAATGGTCTGCCCAGGGAGGTGGTGGAGTCACCATCATTGGAGGTGAAGGTCTCTTCCAACCTGGATTTGTTGTATTATTGTATTATTGTATCATCTCTCTGAAAACTTCCTGTGCTGCACACACTCATGATGAATTTTCTATGAGATCTTAGACTCTCACTAGACAAACCAATCTGACTCCAGGCTCTGTAATACAGATCATCTTGGAAACAAGAGCCTGTTCAGAAAGTCGTTTTAGGGAGACAGATGAGATGCAAGTTGACCACAGTGACAATCACATCATATTCTTGTTTTTTCAGTTTCAAATGTAACAAAATAAGGGGTAATATTTTCCCAACACAGAGAGGGTTTGGGGCTTTTGTACTATTCCAAATTAAATCTCAGTATGTAACTATGGAGATATTTAATTGCATGGAACAAAACTAGGAAAAAAAAAAAGAAATGGATTCCTGTTATTTTATTTTTTTTGAGAAACTGAAGCTGTCATTTTTTTTTTCTTCTGTGTAAGAAGAGCATGTAGAGAACTTTTTACTTGGTAGAAGGATTATTACAAAGGGTGATGGCTCACCTACTGCTCACTGAAATCACTAATACATTTCCAATTATATAATGAATTTTAGATTTCACTCTGCTAGCAGCAACATCATCTCCATATGGAAATGCCTTGTGAAATAATAACCTTCTGGAAGTATCATTTTAAAATGCTATTATTCATGCTAGTGATGTGTAATGCCATCATATTTCTTGGTGCTTTTTGGTCTCTCAGAAGTCACTTCTTGATCAGGAGCAAATCCAAACAGAAACAGTTTGGTTTTACTTCTTTACAGCTTTCTACATATATGGATGCATTATCAACTTTGGATTCCCTAGAGGGATAAGTAAGCGTCCTGTTTACTGGCTTCAGCCATGTGGTTACCCTAGGCAGGAGAATGGAACTTTGGCAGATTGGATCACAAAAAGCCACTTTTAAATTAAACACCCTACCCTGAGCAAGATAATTGTCTCCTAATCAAATTCTAAATTCAGTTTCATTATAAAATTGGTAGAGGCAACACACTATTAATAATAATTTGCCTCACTGGTTTTGATTTTACAAACAGACTTTATAAGGACAAATGAGAATTACTTCAGCAGTGAGAGACTGTAACTCATCAGTCAATATATTAATATTTTGTGTGATTATAAAATATTTATTAGGATCAAAAATGAAAGGAAATGACAGAAAGGGAGCATGAATTTGTTTTCAAAATATGCATTTTTTCTCCCAAAAAATGTTACTTTGAAATAGAAAGAGAAAATAAACCATAACTAACCTGTTTTGTGATCCATATGAAGGGAAAAACAGTTTCAAATTCACTGAGTAATTGTTCTGTGACAGAAGCAAAACTGTTCTAAATAACCATGAAATTTGAACCCTTTCAGCTTGAATACTTTAGTAACCACAGCCTGTGTTTGCTAGTTTGCTCTTTTGTCCTCCCACTCTTAGTTTTGAATTTATGTTCTTTAGCCCCTAGAATTGATCACTAACAATGAATACCTAACAATGAATACCACAGCTTTTGTAAGTCAGGCCAGTGGAGACACTTTGACTCAATCACCCACAAGCAAAGGCAGAGATGAGGTCTCACTGTGCTTGTATTCATAACTCATAGAAGAGTTTAAAAATCTGGGAAAGCAATAGAATATAATAAATTGATAAATAGATGGAAATGGTTTTATAGTTTTAGTAAATTTTTGTGGTTTATTGCTTGGTTGTTTTTTTTTGTCTTCTTCAAAGCAGGTAAATTAAGCAGTATTAAGTGATTCTACCAGTCATTCAAAAAATACATGCAAGTTACCCAAGTCAGGAAGTCAAAAGAAATATTTTGACCTTATCTGATGAGACATTTAGCTCCCCTATGAAGAGAGACTGAGATCACAGAATCACAGAATCATAGAAGCATTCAGGTTGGAAAAGACCCTCAGGATCACCAAGCCCAACTAATAACCCTGCTCTGTGAAGTTCACCCCTAAACCATATCCTCAAGCACCACATCCAAAAGATCTTGAAACACATCCAGGGCTGGTGACTCAGCCACCTCCCTGGGCAGCACATTCCAATGCCTCACCACTCTTGCTGAGAACATTTTTTCCTAATATTCATCTAAACCTACCCAGACACTGCTTAAGGCCATTCCCTCTTGTTCTGTCACTAATCACCTGTGAAAAGTAACCAACACCAACCTCTCTACAACCTCCTTCATGTAGTTATAGACAGCAATGAGGTTTCCCCTCAGCCTCCTCTTTTTCAAACCAACCCTCCCCAGGTCCTTCAGTCCCTCCTTATCAGATTTATTCTCCAGGCCCTTTCCCAGCTTCTTTGGCCTCTACTGCTCTCATTCCAGCAACTCAACCTCTCTCCCATACTGTGGTGCCCAAAACTGGACAAGGGGACAATCACCTCCCTACTCCTGCTGGACACAGCATTTCTGATACAAGCCAGGATGCCATTTGCTTTCTTGGCCACCTGGGCACCCTGCTTGCTCATAGTCAGTTGCTTGTTCATTAGAACCCCCAGGTCCCTTTCTGACAGACAGCTTGAGATTGTTGTGATCCAAGTGCAGGACCTGGCATTTGGCCTTGTTGAATCTCATCCTGTTAACATTGGCCCATGGATCCAATCTATCCGAGACCCTCTGTAGAGCCTCCCTACCCTGGTGCAGATCAACACTCCACCTAACTTGGTGTCATCTGCAAACTTACTTCTGACACTTTCAATGTCTTCATCAAGGTCATCAATAAAGATTTTAAACAAAACTGCTCTCAGCACTGAGCCCTAAGGAACCCCACTTGTGACCAGCGGCCAGCTGGATTTAACTCCATTGACCACAACTCTTTGGGGTGTTCACCCAGCTATGGCTTTATCCAGCAGAGTGTGTGCTCAGCCAAGCCACAAGCAACCAGTTTGTCCACAAGAATTCTGTGGGAAATGGTGTCAAAGGCTTTTCAGAAATCTAGGTAGACAATATCCACAGCCTTTCCCTCTTCCAACAGTCAGGTCATCCTGTCATAGAAGGAGATCAGGTTGGTAAGGCAACCCGTGCTGACTGGGCCTGATTCCCTGGTTGTTCTCTGTATGCTGTGTAATGATCTGTGAGATGATCTGTTCCATGACCTTCCCTGGTACCAAGGTCAGACTGACAACTCTACAGTTTCCCGGATCCTCCTTTCTTCCTCTGTTGTAGATGGGCTTTACATTTGCTACTTGCCAGTCCTCTGGCACCTCCCCAGTTAGCCAGGACTTGAGGTAAATAATGGATAGTGGCTTGGTGAACATACCTGCCAACTCCCTCAGCATCCTTGGGTGTAGCCTATCTGGCCTCATAGACTTGTGTGCATCTAAGCAGCATAGCAGCTCACTGACTACTTCCTCATTTATTGTGATGACCTCATGCTGATTCCCCTCTGTGACTCCTAGTTCATGAGGCTAGGTGTCCAGGGAACTGCTGAATCCAGTGCTAAAGACTGAGGGTAAGCAGGCATTGAGCACCTCGACCTTCTCCTTATCCTTAGTCACTAAAAAAAAATGGAGAATGTAGGCATCAATCCCACTACCTCTTGCATGCTAAACAAGCACTCTACCATTTGAGCTAATTCCCCCCATTTTAAGGTCATTCATTAATTTATTAGCACAGATATAATCAACTGTTTGCCAAAGCTTTGGTCCCTTAGGAGCTGGTATGGCATAGCACAGAAAGCAATGCCTATGTTGTACAAACTCAAGTTAAATTGGAGGGAGACTGAGATCCCTGGGGCTCTTTAGACTTGAGAAGAGAAGACTGAGAGGGGATCTCATCAATGTCTATAAATATCTGAGGGGTGGGTGTCAAGTGGAGGGGGCTAAGGTATTTTTGCTGGTGTGCACTAGTAAGACAACAAACAACAGGTTCAAGCTTGAACATGGATTTCACCTCAACATGAGGAGAATGGAACACTGGAACAGGCTGCCCAGAGAGGTTGTGCAGTCCCCTTCTCTGGAGACTTTCAAAACCCACCTGGATGCATTCCTTTGTGGACTACCCTAAGTGATTCTGCTCTGGCAAGGAGGGGTTGGACTCAATGGTCTCTTGAGGTCCCTTCCAACCTCTAATGTACTGTGATACTGTTATAATGTGACATGGCTAAAGACAATAGAAAATGAGGTAACTTATTTTTCTTCTTATCTGAGGAATAAATACATCTCTTAATGGCTTGTCTTCCCCTGACAATACATGGCAGGATGTTACTGTTATAAGCTATGCTTGATTGTAAATAAGAATTAGATCTTTCCAGCCCCTTTTCAGTGAAGGGGCTGGATGGTTTTTTTCTAAGTGGCTGAGCAAAGTAAATAGTGATAAAATTATTTCATTTCATTGCTTCTGAAATTTTCTATATATCTGAAAGCACAGATAATTGTCTGTCTTCTCTTCTTCACTCTGGCTGGTGTTTGGCTTTAGTTTTTGCTTGGCTTTGATGACCTTGGCTGAGATTCTTGTTATGGCTATGCAGCAGGGGACTCTCTGCTTTCTCTCTCTTTCCCTTGCACAGGGGGACAGGTGGGAGGGGAAGCTGTTGCTTTTTATATACAAAGAGGTGGAGAGACGAGCTGACTTTGTATAAGGCAGTGTTTCTGGGGTTGTTGAGTGGTAAATCTATGTAAATATATTTTATACATGTCTTATCACCTTATATAATTTCATATTTAGTTCACCTTTTGTAAATATAGCTTCATTTTCGCTTCCAGACTTTCTGAGCTCATCTGGTGGTTTATTCTGGTGGTAAATCTCCATTCTGGGAATGAATCTCTGATTGATGGGGGGAAGGGGGGCAAGTCCAACCCTGCAACATGGGACCAATGACAAAGAATCAGAGATCAAGAATGTCAAAATGTTGCAAAAAAGGGGAAACAAACAAGTCTTTCAATAACATATGTCATTGGTTAAGCATGTAGGGAAATCACTTCTTGAAAGTACTGCTAAGAATAACTACTTGAAAGAGTCTAGCCCAGAGCCTTGAGGATGATTAAGGGAGTGGAACATCTTCCGTACGAGGAGAGACTGAGGGAGCTAAGGGCTCTTTAGCTCAGAGAAGAGGAGACTGAGAGGTGACCTCATCAGTGTTTATAAATATGTAAAGGATGAGTCCTGAGAGGATGGAGCCAGGCTCTGCTTGGTGGTGTCCAGTGCCAGGACAAGAGGCAATGGGTGGAAGTTGAGGCATAGGAAGTTTCACTTAAATATGAGGAAAAAAATTTTCCCTGCGGGGGTGACAGAGCACTGGAAGATGCTGCCCAGGAGTGTTGTGGAGTCTCCCTCTCTGGAGATATTCAAAACTTGCCTGGATGTGTTTCTGTGTGATCTGGTGTAGGTGCTCCTGCTCATGCAGGGAGGTTGGACTGGATGATCTTTCGAGGTCTCTTCCAGCCCCTGAAATTCTGTGATTCTGTGATTATTTTTTTTTTTTAATTTAGAATATGTTTCAAGAATATGAAGCTGAAAGTCTTATCTTTTGCAGCTTCTATTTTCAGGGGAGAAAAAAAATTGGTTTCCAATAGTTTTTAATAAGAAACCCCTATCATTTTGTTCAAAAGCCTTATGGAGGACTTTCTGTCAGCTGTAATTACCAGCTCTTAATATATGTGACACAGTCAGAATGCCATGGGAGTTAGTTCTATGGAGATACTTGTAGAGAGGTGAAGCAATAGGAAATATGTGGAAGAATAGAGAGAAAGGCATACTCAGACACAGGAAAGAAAAGGAAAATAAAGAAGGCTTATTTATTTTTATACATAAGCATAAAGGTCTTCCATATTCAAAATTGTTCCTGTGACCACATCACAGGCAGGAACTCATGGTGGGAAGAGCATTATTTCATTGTTTGGCAATTCTGTGACAATAACACTTGAGTGTTTACATATGTATAAGGGGACAGCTGTCGTCATGAAACATCTAAGTTTATCATAGAATGAAGAAAGGATTTAGCACACAGAAATTTTCAGCTACTGGATGGTTCTCTTCAGATTACCTTCTTTCATGTCTAATAAACAGAATTACTCTTTTTAAAGTGCACTCTAACTGGTCTTGATTATTTTTTAATATCACAGTACATTAGAGGGAGGAAGGGATCTCAAGAGACCATTGAGTCCAACCCCCCTTGCCAGAGGAGGATCACTTAAGGTAGTCCACACAGGAATGCATCCAGGTGGGTTTTGAAAGTCTCCAGAGAAGGAGACTGTGCAACCTCTGTGGGCAGCCTGTTCCAGTGCTCCATCCTCCTCACTGCAATGAAGTTTCTCCTTATGTTGAGGTGAAATCTTCTATGTTCAAGCTTATACTTGTTCCTTGTCTTATTACTGTGAACCACTGAAAAGAGCTTGGCCCCCTCCACTTGACACCCACCCCTCAGATATTGATAGACATTGATGAGATCCCCTCTCAGTCTTCTCTTCTCTAAAGAGCCCCAGGGCTCTCAGTTTCTCTTCAAAGGGAGGTGCTCAGGTCCCTAATCATCCTCATGGCTCTCCATTGGATTCTTTCCAGCAGGTCTCTGTCTTTCTTGAACTGAGGAGCCCAATAATGGACACAATATTCTAGGTGTGGTCTCACCAGTGCAGAGTAGAGGGGGAGAAGAACTTCCCTAGACCTGCTGGACACATTTTCTTGATACACCCCAGGATATATAACTACAAATCCTGTATTTCAATTAACGTACTACTTTGTTGACAATTTAAGAGTATTTTGTCTTCTTAGAGTCCTGGGATTTTGCAATGATTTTCTGTACTTCACTGGTATCAAAAGAGGGGTTGGGAAATAGTTTCCCAAATCTCTTCTACATGGTGCTTCATTGCAGGGGAAGCCTCAGTCGTATAAGAGCTTTCAAGAAGTGACATTTGGATCTACACTATACATGGCTACATCTTCCAGTTCCTAAAAACATGCACAAACTGTGCTCCAAAGCTCATCACCAGAGCAAGTACTGGCATACATCACAGTTCTGTGTACAGTCTGAAGGAGGAATGAGACTGGAACAGGCAGAAACCCAGAGTTTTCTCTGTCCAAGGTTTAAAATCACAAGTGTATGTTCTACAGGAGAACAACCATAGAAATATGTAACAAGATAACACTTCCTGGCTATTTCTAAGGGGGCAATCAACAATAATAGTTAAATGTTTAACATAAGCACTACAAAACTAAAATAACCTGCTGTGCTCTCTTCTGTTTTATCTCAACCAGAAGACCGCAGAAGGTAATTATTCCACAATAATGAGGTTGTTTGAACACTACTAGCTTTGCTCACATTTTTAACTATATTAGCTTACATAAAACTCAAAGAAACCAACACATCCCTGTCATTATAATCAGGCAAAAGAGAAAGAGCTAATACTCTAACAGGTTTTATGATGTGCCTGCTTAATAAGGTGTAAAGATTCAGAGGAAGTAAATGAATGTTGTGTGGATAGCCTAAGTTTCAAGGTGGTAGATGAAACTGAATCCTACCAGAGGTTTCAGTCACTGACGTGTCACTCACCTCCACCGAACAACCACATGTACAGTCAACTCTTTGTTCCTTAAATTATTTTGCATTAGCACATCAACTAAAAACACTGCTCTTCATTTTAATTTTTTGGCAGCATTTTCCATTAACAGTAAATTCTGATCAGTTTCCTCACTTGCAGACATTTCCCATTCTTCCCATTGATGGAGACTGCATCTTTCTCAACCCCTTTTATCAAAACACTTTTGTCAATTGCACTGTTTCCTCCCATTCCTTGTAAAAATTATGCCATTTTCTGTCATGCACTGGGGCTTTCATTTACTTTCTCAGTTTTTCTTGGTTTTAGTTTACGTTGAATTTTGGTCACATCACATCTTGGTCACCTCATATGAGGATATTAAGCTCAGCTTGCAGTTTACTGTGTTCTCCATTTCTAAGTATGACAAAAAACAAAACAACACATCTGTGCAAATGTGTAGAACTTCAATTTCATTGTCTGGGAAGAGCAGGGGACCCCACATCATATTCTTGTTCTTGAAAACTTGTCACTGTGGAAAACTTCATTCTTTTCAGAGGTTTTTGAATATGTATTAAAAAAAAAAAAAAAAAGAGTGAAATCAACACAGAAATTGTTTAAATGTGTAAGTGCATATTTATGTACAATATTTACACTTAATATATTTGAGTTTCACATAAATCATACTGTATATTTCTCCTTAAAAGCATCTCTCCAAACTTATCACAGAACCAACCAGGTTGGAAAACACCTCAGAGATGATCAAGTCCGACCATCACCCAATACCTAACACCTCATGACAACTAAACCATGGCTTCAAGTGCCACGCCCAATCCTTTTTTGAACACCTCCAGCGATGGGGACTCCACCACCTCCCTGGGCAGCAGATTCCAATGACCAATTGCTCTTTCTGTGAAGAACATTTTCCTCACCTCAAGCCTAAACCTCCCCTGGCACAGCTTGAGCCTGTGTCCTCTTGTTCTAGTGCTCATTGCCTGGGAGAAGAGACCAATCCCCACCTGTCTGCAACCTCCTTTCAGGTAGCTGTAGAGAGCAATAAGGTCTCCCCAAGCCTCCTTTTCTTCAGGCTAAATAACCCCAGCTCCCTCAGCCTCTCCTCATAGGGCTTGTGCTCAAGACCTCTCACCAGCCTTGTTGCTCATCTCTGGCCACGTTCAAGTATCTCAATGTCCTTCTGAAATTGAGGAGCCCGTGAAGAAAATTAAAGTGAAGAAAATTAAAGAAAATTAAAGCAGAAATGTGGCTTTAGCACTGAAAATGTTTCATGTTTCATAGTTTCAGTCAGGGTTGGAAGGGACCACAAGGATCATCTAGTTCCAACCCCCCTGCTATGGGCAGGGACACTCTACACTAGATCAGGCTGGCCAGAGCCTCATCCATCCTGGTCTTAAACACCTCCAGGGATGGGGCCTCAACCACCTCCCTGGACAACCCATTCCAGGGCTTCACCACCCTCATGGTGAAGAACTTCCTCCTCACATCCAGCCTGAATCTCCCCACCTCCAGCTTCATTCGATTCCCCCTAGTCCTATCACTACCCTATAGCCTGAAAAGTATAGTTTCATAGTTGTAAATACTACCAACTTGTGATGGAAGGAATAGATCAAATTGAATTGCATTCTGCCCAGTGTGTGGTTTTATGTAGGATTCTAATATTTGTAATATAGAAAAAGTCATTAAACTGTTTTGGACAAAGACAAAGTAATTGATTCTGTGATAGTGAGTAATTGATTCTGTAATTCTGTGATAGCAGTATTTTTGTTTTGTTAGCAGGGGATTTCTGAAGAAGAATTAGAGCAGAAGGAAGCAGTAAAACAAAGATAATGAATAATAAGGCAAAGCTAAGTGGATAAGTATCTGGGAGCACTGAGACATTTGGAATATGTTAGATGAGGGATGGCATTATACCATACCTGAATTTGCAAAGTGCTGAAGGACAGAAAAAAATAAGAGTGGGGGACTGAAAGAGCCATATGAGTGACTGTGGCTAGTTTATCCTTCTGACCTCATTTCCTAGTTGCTGGTAGCAACATGGATCAGCTGACATTTAGACTAAGAATTTAGGAAACATTATATACTTGTGAAAAAACCCCAAACCCTATTCTCCTACCCTGAATGAAATATTAAGACCTTTACCTTTGCCATTAAATAAAAAGGAAAAGAAAAAGAGACAACAAAGCCAGACACTCAAAAGGTTTCACTTTAAGATTGCTGTTACTGGCATAAGTTTTTTTATCATCAGTCCTAGTCCAGTCCTTTCAAAATGCAGTTTCCAGCAAAGACTTTGCAAATGGAAGAACCTACCTGGCTTTTGCACTATCCTTTTCTCCTTCAGAACTTACTACCATAATGGGCTTTTAATTTAGTCTTGTCCATTACAGATTTCATTCAATTTCTCTTCTCAAGGAAATATTGAACAGGATATCAGAGGGGGAAAAAAAATACTGTACAGGTTTGAGGGAACTGATCAGCAAATCCAAGCTAATGTTAGAAAAAGTTGCTACAGACATACAGAATTACAGAACAGTTGATGTTGGAAAGGGCCTCTGAGATCATGTTGCCCAACCTCCATGCTCAAACAGGATCACCAATGAGCATGTCGCCCAGAACTGTGTCCAAAAAGCTTTTGAATATCTCTAAGGATAGAGATTCTCTAGGCAAGCTGTGTCAAGGCTCTGTCACACCCACAATCAGTAAGTTCAGACAGAAACTCTTGTGAGAGTAAGGGTCACAAATAGGTCTCTTGCTCAGCCTTGTCAGCTGAAAAAAAATATATATTAAAAAAAAAAAAAAAAACCACAACAAAACCAACCATTAAGCAAAAACAAACAAGCAAAGAACCACAACAACAAAAAAAAAAGTGAGGCAAAAACATTTTCTTAGCCTGAAGAACCAAAGAAGTGTGGTTTTGCAGGAAAAGGTTATCAGGTTAGATAAAGTGTATATGAACAGGCAATAAATTTTGTACAGACAATTTCCAAAACTCTGTAATCTTTAAGACTAAAATCTGTCTATGCTTTAAGAATAAGTTAAATTAAAATCAGAACTTATACTAAGCCTTTTTTTTCTTACTTTGTGTCACGTTATTCTATAAGCAATAAACGTCCAAATCAGGGGCATCCTTAGGCTGAAAAGGACTTTGATGCCTGTTTGGAGATGATGAAGGACTTTGGGGAAAACCGAATACAATTTTCAAGGTATAACTTTCACCACATTACGTATGATGTGTTGCAAAGAAAGTTGCTAAACAAGGTGTAGAGTGGGTATGAAAACTCATAGTTTGAAAGACTGAAGGAGGATGAAGGGAAAACTATCAACGTTTTAGTACCAATGAAGTGTACAAATTGTTTCCATCTCTGGGTTATGAAGGGAGAAGTCCTTTTTTGGTGTGTTTTTGTCTGGATGGTTTTGTTTTGGTTTGTTTGTTGGTTTTGGTTTGGTTTGTTTGTTGGTTTTGTTGGTGGTGGTGTTGCTGTTGTTTTAATTTAAAAAAAAAAGAAAGGAAGGAAAAAGAGAAAGAAAAAATAAGAGAAAAAATAAAGCAAGAAGAGAAAACAAGAAGTAGAGAAAGAAAGAGAAAGCAAAAAAAGGAAGAGGGAAGACTAACCAGTTGCAAGGGCTAAAAGATTCACAGACTCAGATGTATCCATTTGGGTGGGCCTTCAATTATTAGGCTGACAGCCTCTCTCAAGCATAAAACAAGCTCTTTCACCATGTTGACTTTGTCTTCATGTTCTCATTTTGAGCAGCGAGAATGAAGAATCAGAATATCTACCACACTTTCTCAGCAACAGACAGCAAAAAAATGAAGCTCCCAACTTCCAAACCAGTGTTTTGTTCAGGCAGGAGATCTCAGTAATGCCTTTATTTGGTACTTTCTGATCTACTGCTTGGATAATATTGCTATGTTATGAATATAGACAGATGGTGCTTTAAGGTAATTGCAAAAATTAAACAAAAGACCTTTAACTGAGTCAAACAAAGAGGTTATTTTGAGGGCTTAGCTCTAAAAAATAATTACAGAATTTTACAAAGGCTATAGTTGCAACTGTTCAAATAGAGAAAAAAAAAAAACATAGTCACATCAAAAAGGAAAAAAAAAATGTTGCTTTTCCCGTCTGTATCAAATCATTAACTGAAAATTTAATAATTAGTGTTTTAGTATCTTAATATTAAAACTCTTTCCTTCTAAAGCTCAAATTGATGATACTGTTTAACATAAGTATTCTAGGATTACTACGTTCAAATAACTATGAATTTGAATGTTAGAAAACAGATATGAAAATGAATGTTTATTTACAATAGGGATGTGTTTGAGGCCCTGTCCCTAAAGACATTCAGAATCAGACTTTATGTGGCCCTGGGCAGCCTGATCTAGTTGGAGGTGTCCCTGAAGCGGGGTCAAACAAGGTGATCTTTGTGTGTCTGTTCCCACATTATGCTATCTGTGAATCATTTTTTCGTTGTTCATACAGCTTCTGATGAGTTAATTTCACAGCAACCCCATGCAGAGCTACAGGCTGTGGTCAGAGTGGCTGGAGAACAGCCAAACAGAGAGGGAACTGGGGGTGCTGATTGATAGCCACCTAAACATGAGCCAGCAGTGTGCCCAGGTGACCAAGAAGACCAATAGCATCCTGGCCTGCATCAGAATAGTGTGGCCAGCAGGAGCAGGGAAGTCATTGTGCCCCTGTACTCAACACTGGTTAGGCCACACCTTGAGTACTGTGTCCAGTTCTGGGCCCCTCAGTTTAGGAAGGACATCGAGACACATGAACGTGTCCAGAGAAGGGCAACAAGGCTGGGGAGAGGCCTTGAGCACAAGCCCTATGAGGGGAGGCTGAGGGAGCTGGGATTGTTTAGCCTGGAGAAGAGGAGGCTCAGGGGAGACCTCATTGCTCTCTACAACTACCTGAAGGGTGGTTGTAGCCAGGAAGGAGTTGGTCTCTTCTCTCTAGCAACCAGCACCAGAACAAGAGGACACAGTCTCAAGCTGCACCAGAGGAATTTTAAGCTGGAGGTGAGGATAAAGTTCTTCACTGAGAGAGTCATTTGCCATTGGAATGTGCTGCCCAGGGAGGTGGTGCAGTCACCATCCCTGGAGGTGTTCAAGAGGGGATTGGATGTGGCACTTGGTGCCATGGCTTAGTCATGGGGTCTGTGGTGACAGGTTGGACTTCATGATCTTTGAGGTCTCTTCCAACCTTGGTGATACTGTGAATTCCACGCTAATGACACAGATATTAAATGAAACATGGATGTTTCTAGCCTAAACAAAATTCCTGTCAAAAAGTTGCAATTAACATGTATGACATTAATGTGTGAGATACATCCATGGATAGAACAGTTTGTGAAAGACTTCGTAGTGGGAGCAAACATTATTATCATCTTGGTCTTCCCAAGCTCAACTACATATCTTTCCATGTGGGACCTTCAGTAATAAGCCACTTACAGGATAAGGCAAGCATAAATTCAAATGTTGCTGTATTTATATAGGAAAATCAACACCTTTGCAGGATAAACTGCAGAAAGGCAAAAACTTGTTGCCTAAAACAGATCTATAAAAATTCTATTGACTCAGCTTAGGCAGCATGGTGGAAACTGTTACATTTACTTCAATACAGGAAAGATAAAATTAAACCATTCTGTAAGAGCAACAAATCTGATTAAGTGAGTCAAAAAAAGGTATTAATAAATCCATCATCTGTTAAGCCACAGGATCTTCCATTTTGGAGCATTTAATTTAAAAACTGGTGAACATGTCCTATTTCCAGTACACTTAAATAATTTTAACATATCGTGTTATTGTGTTAGAGGAACATTTCACTGGAACTTGCTTTAGTTCTGCTGATACATACATTGTCTAACTGGTACACAAAAATACATTAAGCCCCACGTTAACTACATATGTATGGAAATAAAAGTAACATGATGAAGAAAGAAACAAACCCTCGACTTTACCATGCTTTAAAATTAATCAGCAACAAACACACACAAAAAGCATAAAAATACAGAAACCCAAGTTCTAAATAAATATGAATGTTGTATTGCAATTAACTCTGCCAGAATATGGGAAACACCTCTATAAAAAGAATATATTTTTTGCAAAAATAATGTGTATGGCATCTGGCAGTACAAAGGACTGGAGAAATATATAGAACAGGCTGTTCAGATATTGTGGCAGTGTGGGCAAGTGGAATTTCTTATTCATAGCTTGTGAAACTGCCAACTTTCAGCAAACTTCACTGCTGAATATCACAGACTATGACATTAAGAAGTCTCGTGACCTTGTCCATATGCTCCCTAAAACTGGTTCCTTTTGCTGGAGCACTCAGTCGTGTCCACATTCCAAGGGGCTTTCCCACTGCCCTGCTTAAAAACTACAACAGCAACAAAACAGGAAACTGTGTCATCACTGAGCCCAAGGCTTGCTTCACAGAAAACTGTGGTAGTGCTAAGGAGTCCATCTTGCATTCTCTACATCTATGCCTTTAGCTCTGACATGCAGCCCTTCAAAAAGGCCTCCATGCAGCAGTGTCCTTGAAAAACCTTGCGAGGGAAAAGGGAGCTCTAGAAAAGAAAGCAAATGTGTCGAACAGCAGCTTCTCACTCTTTTCCGCCTTTGCTTATCATGGTCATCTTCTACCACCTGTGATTAGCATTGCCATCACACTTAGAAATGTTTAGCTGGTTTTCAACTTTTTATTAGCAGCTTTGCCAAGTTGCTGGATGCTGCTGTCACTCAGTTTAGACATGGTAATTCTTTACAATTTGGGTCATGCATCAAAGCCTCTACACACTTTTGATCAAGGTGAGATGAGCAACAGCCCATAAAGAATTTCAGGATAGAGAAGGCCACATAAGGTCAGGTGTCAAAGCTAGAACTGGCTCAGGAACAACAGCATACTTGTTTCTGGTACTTTATTTCTTCCTTGAAACGTATAATCTGTGCCTGCTGAAATCCAGGTTCACTAGACATTTACAGGTTTGCGAAACAGTGTTCTGGTCTCAGTAAATCCACCTATACACTACATACAGGAGCAGACCTCTAATAATTTGTGTTTTAAATGCTTTTATAGGCTGTATCCCACTGGGCTCCAGTATTTCGTTACTTAGCAGAGACAATGTGCTACTTATTGGGGGCGGGGGGGAGGGGGAGCTAAAATGTCTTTGGGGTTGATATTTGTTTCAAAGCTACGATGTTTATGTTAAGGGGAAATACAAAATTACATCAAAATTGGGGATTAAAAAATGCCTAACTATTTGTGACAGTGCTTTGTCCTATTACATTGTGGTAATCAGCCCTGCTATTCACACAAGTAGTTCAAGTGTATCTCAGTTACTGCAATTGGAGAAAAAAAGCCAAAACCCACGGGGGCTGCACGGGTCTGGTTTGACCTGGAGAGAAGCCTCAGCTTGCTCTGCTCTGCCTGGGCAGTAGGGAAAGGGAAGGGGAAAAGCAGAAATCCGCTTCTGGAGCCCCTATCACAGGAAGGATCTGGATGTGCTGGATTATGTCCAGAGGAGGGCCACAAGGATGGTCAGAAGGCTAGAGCTCCTCTCCTATGAGAACACACTGAGAGAGTTGGGGCTGTTCAGTCTGGAGTAGAGAAGGCTCCGAGGAGACCTTATTGTGACCTTCCAGTATCTGAAGGGGGCTACAAGAAAGCTGGGGAGGGACTTTTAGGGTGTCAGGGAGTGATAGGACTGTGGGGGAATGGAAAAAAATAATAAAATGAGTAGGTTCAGCTTGGATGTTAGGATGAAGTTCTTCCCCAGGAGGGTGGTGAGATACTGGCACAGGTTGCCCAGGGAGGTGGTGGTGGGTTTTAAGGCCAGGCTGGACGTGGCTCTGGGCAACCTGATCTAGTGTGAGGTGTCCCTGCCCATGTTGGGGGGGTTGGAACTGGATGATCCTTGAGATCCCTTCCAACCCTAACAATTTTATGATTCTATGATACTTTGCTCCAGCCAGTACTTTAATTTTGAAGCTGGCATGATGGCAGCATGGTATTGAACCTCCATCAGCAGATTCAGCTGAACCCATCAAGTTCTCCTCAGCTGCCCATGCACTTCTATGTGTTCAGGGATTAAAACCTATCACATAACTTGGCACCTAGGAGGCTGATTATCAGCAGGATGACCACAGAAAACTGTGCAGTTTGCAAGCTGTGAAAGAAGGTATTGCTTCTCACTGCATCATACATTGACATGCACTGTTAGAGGAAAGAAATTAATTTGACTGGTTTGTTCTCCTGGCCACTGGCATGGGTGGTGATGAGAACAATTAGCCACATAAAGCTTTTGATAAAACCAGACACAGCTACTAGTCATAAAGAAAGCCTCATTTGCTGTGCTTGCATGCATAGTCCCGTTCCCAGAGGGCAACAATACACCTTTGTATGTCCTGGAGAAGAAATTGTATGTGGTTTTAGTCAAGATGACTGTGGTAGTTTTAGGCTATGCCTTTAAAATTTTTCAGATCTTGAGAAGCAAAGTAGCAAAGCATAAACAAATCACTATTGGGTATAAAAAGGAAAATAAAGACAATTCTAAAGAATACCATAGGAGAGATAAGGAATTTAAATTGGTTGCACCAAAATAATTCTCTCTTCTCTTTTTGCTTCTTCACTAACTTGCTTCTGCTTGACCTTGGATGCATTGCGTTTGTTAAATCCAACAGCAACTTTCTCTGCTCTCTTCTCCCCTTTAGTACAGGGTAGATAGATAGAAAGAGGAGAAGCTAGTATCTTCTCCTGGTCTTTGAGCAGAGGGGTCCTAGTGCTGTTTATTAATTGTAAATATCTGTAAATCCTGTATATTTTGCACATATTCATTACATTCAATTGTGGATTGTAGTTTTGCCTGTAAACACAGCTTTCATTTGCTTCCAACTGGGCTCGGCAGGAATTTAAACACACCACAATGGCTTAAAATGAAATCACTATGGTTGGAAAGGGAGGTTTTAAAATTGTTTCAGGAATGGTGAAATAGCTAAATATTCTTGAATCTAACTGGAATGTTCAGGTTTTGATGAAACCTCCTGTTCCTGACAATGACCTGTGGATGTATGGCAAAATATGGTGTGTGCAGGTAGTGGCTGGTATTAATAAATTTGGAGGTGCAGTAGATCCATTTTGGGGGGGTTGTACATACAGTTTTTGATTATCAGATGAATTAGTTTGGAATATTGTAGTTTGTAGCCCAGCTAAAGCATACTGGAGGTACTGTTCCCAGCAAATGTCTTGTTTGAGACTTAACAGAAAAGAATGCAACTGTACTTTCAGTTTCCACACAAATCTCTCAAGCCCTATAAGGAGAGGCTGAGGGAGCTGGGCTTGCTGAGCCTGGAGAAGAGGAAACTCAGGGGTGACCTTATTGCTCTCTACAACTACCTGAAGGGAGGTTGTAGACAGACAGAGGTTGGTCTCTTCTCCCAGGCAGCCAGCACCAGAACAAGGGGACACAGTCTCAGGCTGCACCAGGGGAGGGTGGATGTTAGGAAGAAGTTCTATACAGCGAGAGTGATTGCCCATTGGAATGGTCTGCCCGGGGAGGTGGTGGAGTCACCATCATTGGAGGTGTTTAGGAGGAGACTTGATGGGGTGCTTGGTGCCATGGTTTAGTTTTTTGGGTGGGTTGGATTGGTTGATAGGTTGGAGGCAAGAATCTTGAAGGTCTCTTCCAACCTGGTCTGGTCGGGTCTGGTCTATTCTTCTATTCTATTCTATTCTATTCTATTCTATTCTATTCTATTCTATTCTATTCTATTCTATTCTATTTCTCTTTTGGAAAGGATTTCTCATTTGTTATTGCTACATAAGGACTTGCTATTCATCCCTCCTGCTTCCTCCATTACATTTGTTTCTTACTTTGTCTATTTCAAGGTTGTTGATCATTAAGGACATAAATAGAACTATCCCTTCATTCTCTTTGCATTTCTTTCCCCTGCATACTCCTTTTTCCCCACATCTTTGACTTTTCTTTATTCTTAGGAGTTTTCTGCAAGTTTTCAACTTTTAGATTCAAACCTTTGCTTATGTTCTGATGCTTTTTCTTTGAACCTTCTAACACTAATTTTTTTTTCCTGATGAAAAAACACTTCAACAATTTTTTTTTCCACACACAGGGATACTTATACAGCATGTTCTCATCTTTTGATGTGTCCTTTCTATTTCAGATTAAGGTGCTAAATATTCAGTCGATGTATCATGGAAATTAATGAGATGATTAATAAACCAATCATGCAAGTAATTATCTCAGCACTTCTTAAACTTCAGATTTAAGAAATAGATTTAAGTGAATGACTTGACATATTTGCAATAGGTGTGGAATCTTCACTAAGGTTTATAATGGTTGGAGGAAGTTTCTGGTTTTCATGCTGCTACGCTATATCCAGTATCTAAAAAGAAGAAGAAAAATTCCTTCTGTTCACATAAAATCAGAAGTATTTGGGTTGATTTAATGTTTTGTTCTTGTTCAGACCATCAAAGACTCTTCTAAAAAAAAAAAAGTAGTGATAACTAAATATATCTAAGAGGAATGGAGCAACATTATCTGTTTGCTATTATTCAGTCTTTGCATGCAATAGTGGTTTGTGGTTTGTTTTTTTTTTCTCTGTGACAAGTAGGAAAGGGGAGAATTTATGATATAATCCCTGCTAAAATTAAACTTACTGAAAAGATTATGTTTGTATTCCTGCATCAAAGCTGACAAGTGTGGTTTTTCATGAATGTCAGTATCTGAAGCAGGAGGACCTTATTCTGTGTATTTTTATCAGACCTGGATATAGAGAGCAACATAAAGTAGAGTTTGAATACTGCTTTTCTTATGATAAATAAAACCACATCAAATGCCATCTGAGGAAAAGCCTGTGAAAAGAATTCATGTGGAAGATTTCCATTATTAGAAGAAAAGTGTTAGTGATTTTTGCACTGAGTTCTATCCTCAGTACCTTTGCATTGAATGATGCATTCACTCAGACTACATAAAAACCCATCACATCTGTAAACCACAATTCCTCTACATTCTTTTTGTTCCCTTTCAATAATATATCATAAGTTACTTTAAAAGGAGGTATTCAAATTAAAAAAAAATTCTAATATTTACATTTCTTTTGCTACTTTTGGAAGATTCATTGAAATGTCCATTCTTGGCAAAATTGTCTTACTCTTTTTTGTTATATAAATCCCAGAAGATAAAGTTTTGATGAAACCTTTATTTCTGAAATAAAACCTCTTTTTTAATGCTATTTCTTTGTTGTGTTCTAGTATCTCATTTTCTCTGTGAAGTCATCTTTGATAGTGGTACAGAAACAATTATTTGTCTATCTCAGAGGTTTTTCTAATCTACCATTTCTCATTTTTCACTGACACTGAGGTAGGACATTATGCATTTTATCTACTTGGTGCCGATATGGTTAGATATATCTAGGCAACATTCCAAAAGGAAGAGATTTGCTTTATGATCAGGCAATCTTCATTGAACATGATTCCAGAAATACCCATCTTTGGCTGTTAGTATGTTTATGATCTTCTCAATGTTGTTTGATTTTTGTGAGTATTTGTAATATCACTAACAACTTGCTTTTTTCAGCCAACAGCATCAAGATCTTTAAGAGGCCTCCTGTGCTCTGAGACTTCATGAAATAAATTGGTATGAGGATTCTATTTTCGCCAGAATCATAGAACCAGAGAATCATAGAATCATAGAATTGTTAGGGTTGGAAGGGACCTCAAGCATCATCTAGTTCCAACCCCCCCAACATGGGCAGGGACACCTCACACTAGATAAGGTTGCTCAGAGCCACATCCAGCCTGGCCTTAAAAACCTCCAGGGATGAGTCTTCCACCACCACCCTGGGCAATCTGTTCCAGTGTCTCACCACCCTCATGGGAAGAATTTCTTCCTAACAGCCAAGCTGAATCTACCCATTTCTAATTTTGTTCCATTCCCCCTAGTCCTATCACTCCCTGACACCCTAAAAAGTCCCTCACTATCTTTCTTGTAGCCCCCTTCAGGTACTGGAAGGCCACAATTAGGTCTCCTCAGTACCTTCTCTTCTCCAGACTGAACAGCCCCAACTCCCTCAGTCTGTCCTCACAGGAGAGAAGCTCCAGTCTTCTAATCGTCCTCGTGTCCCTTCTGTGGACATGTTCCAGCATGTCCAGATCCTTCCTGTAATAGGGGCTCCAGAACAGGATGCAGTACTCCAGATGAGGTTTACCAGAGTGGAGTAGAGGGGGCGAATCACTTCCCTCAACCTGCTTCTGCACTGTATTCTGACAGAATTCCCTTTCAATCCAAGTGAGCATTTACCCTGGGAAACTGTAGTTTGATTCTAGGTACTTTTGAAAATGTGTTATTCCCAGATCCCAGTAAATAGTTGCATAAACTCTTTCCTTTTGGCCATGATCACATGCAATGGCTACTATCTGCTGAAGAATAAGAAACCTCTCTGGCACAGTTTCTCATGACCGAGAGGAAGACCAGGTTTATAGAGCTCAGTCCTAGGCTATAACAGAAGGAAAAGACAGTATCTGTGTAGTAGTACTGTCATCCAGAGATGCTACCTCTCTCTCTTGGTTCAAGCAGATATTTGGATATAGAACACTAAATGCCAATCAGCAGCTATACAGAAAGTCTTGCTTTCAGTTATACATGGGTGAAAAAAAAAACAGAGAAAACAACAACAAAACCAACCAGGGAATCACACATGTGTTAATGAAGGATGAACAAATTCGAGGAACCTTATTTGTAATCCCATCAGTTCCAGTACTGCTTCTTTTGTGGTGCTCCATGTCAAGCCATTGAATTTCATCAGCAGCATTATTTTAGGTATAAAAGGCAGTAGTTGTGCTTAAGTACCTGTGTCTTATGACTCATGAAAATTCACTAGTTCACAGTTGTAGCATTTTAAGATATGAATTTTAAATAAATATTTTCTTATTGAATGCTGCCAGACTAATTTTACTCTAACTCTAGTGATCTTGCTAGCAGAAACATCTGTGCATTTATTGCAAAAGTGTCTGCTTTAAACTGATAAGCATGCTTCAAAGTTCTGTAGCCAGAACACAGAAATATGTTGATAGTGTGCCCTGTACTCCAAGCAGCATCTGGATACAACTTATCCTCAAATGTATGCAGAAACCCCCACATTTCAACTTCTGATCATAAGCTTTCAATCTCTAATCACTTAGCACACTACCTCTTGATGTTTGTTAGCATCTGTGCAATGCTTCTCTGACTTTCACATGCCATCCTTGGGATTTTATTAAAAACCTCAACTTTTCAGGGGTTTAAAAAACATGTCTACAATTTGGTTTTCAATGGATTTATTTGGATAGTCCTCAAAGTTGGGAAATCACAGGGCTCCATTTAATTAAACATTTTTAGCAGAGCTGTACTTATTAAGTAGTTTGCATTGATAATGGAATGGAAAAGACGTACTAAGTACTGTGCACAATAATGGCCTATGTTTTGGAGGGAAAACAGAAGTATGTAAACCCATTCCATTCAGTTTATAGGATTAGACAAAGTGATGATTTTTATTCCAGCAGTCATTATCCACTGCATTTGCACTGAGACAATGACTGTGAATTTCTACAACAACAAAAATCGGGATTAGGTACTAAAATTGTTTACAATGGACAGTAAGTTCCCTGCAAGAACACACTTCTAAGTGGATGTTAGGTGAGGACCTTGGAATTAAAGTGGGTCTATGCTAATGTAGATGAGAATACATGATAGATAGGTAGCTCTAGATATGATATATACCTGTCACAACTTATATCATTGTTGATTGAGTGCTTTGAGCACATGTATGAGCTTGATACTTAAAAAAAAAATATACAGGCAGTAAGACTCATGCTTGTTCAGATACTTTGAAAATCCTTGCCAGCTTAGAGCAATCAGAACATTGGATACAATTCTTTGAAAACCAGTAGCAAAAAGGACGTCCCCAGTCCTATGTTTAGGGCTACAATAATTAGAATAGGATTAGAAGAGTCCTGAAATCAAAGATAATTTCTCTGTAATACTGAGGATCTGGAGGACTGGAGGAAAGCCAATGTCGCTCTGGTCTTCAAAAAGAGCAGGAAGGAGGACCCAGGAAATTCCAGACCAGTCAGCCTCACTTCCATCCCTGGAAAGGTGATGGAGCAGCTGAATCTGGAGGTCATCTCTAAGACCATGGAAGAAAAGAAGGTTGTCAGGAATAGTTAGTATGGATTTACCAAGGGAAAATCGTATTTGACTAATCTGATAGCCTTCTATGATGGTGTGATTAAATGGGGAGACAGAGGGAGAAGAGTGGATGTTGTCTACCTTCTCTTCTGCAAGGCTTTTGACACTGTCTTCCATAACATCCTTGTAGGCAAGATCAGGAATTTGGGGTTAGAAGAGTGGACTGTGAGATGGATTGAGAACTGGCTAAATAGCAGAGCCCAGATGGTGGCGATCAATGGTGCAGAGTCCAGTGGAGGCTTGTGGTTAGTGATGCTACCCAGAGGTCAAGCCTGGGTCCAGGCTTGTTCAATTTCTTCATCAGCAAGTTCACAAGGAGCCTGCAATGTGCTCTCATGGCCAAAAAGGCCAATGGTATTCTGGGGTGCATTAGGAAGAGTATGTCCTGCAGGTCGAGGGAGGTTCTCCTCCCCCTCCACTAGACCACATCTAGCATATGTTGTATCAAATTATACTGAGAGCATATATGAGTGAGATTTTCAGACTTTTAGACAGTTTTCTGGTTGGATCATCGATGTACTCAGTAAATAATGCAGGAAGTCCAAAGACAGGTCTCATTTGCTGATATCCAGAGAAGTAACTAAAAGTTGATCTTAAAGGCTGTTTCTTTCTGAGATTTAGGATGTTGTTCCCCTGACATTAGTCTTACGTAAATTTTTAACTGTTCTAATTGTCTAATTACCTGCTGCAATGCAAAGACAAGGTTTCTTTCAGGATTCACTCTTAATTTTCCTATGACTACAAAATATCATAATTTGAAAATTCTTATACTAGATTTCCCAAATTCTTATGAAAATGTATCCCTGCAAAAACGAAATAATTTCTTTAGGTGCATAGAGATATCAAGCTCACCTGACATTAATTTGAACACACTTTTTATAGAGAAACATCATGACAGATAGGTTATTAAATATTAACAGAAGCATTTAGTTAACTTTGAAAGTGTATTAATATATTTATATATTTATATTAATTATTTTTTCTATTTCATATTTGTATTAATCAAATTATTTCTACTTTTTAATTAATGACATATATTTACATTAAAGTAAGTATATTTTATTTACATTACATTAATTACATTTTCATTTACATTAAATGATTTATAGTCATTTAACTAAATTTGAATGTTATTTAGGTTTATATTATAAGGGCACCAAAAAAGGCAGAATTATCCAGAATCAAAATTGTATCTGAAAAGCATAAGTCATTTTCTGTGCATAGTTTTTTAGTAACAATGCATACCTGCCAGTGAATGATGGTATTATTCACTAAAAATGCCCTCATGCAACCTTTCAACTATACATTTGGGGTTAGAAAGGTAGAAGCATTTTGAAAGAAACTGAAACCTGTGTGCCCATTTACCTTATATTCAGTGTCTATCCATATTAGAAAGTTAAATCATGTCCTTTGAATCATGTAATAAATCATGTACCTTTTTATTTGCAATCTTTCATAGAATCATAGAATGGGTTGGAAGGGACCTCTAAATGTCATCTAAGTCCAATGACCTCAGTAATCATCAGGGGCATCCTCACCTAGATCAGGTTGCCCAGAGTCCTCTTGAGCCTCACCTTGAGTATCTCCAGGGATGGGGCCTCAATCACCCTCCTGGGCAACCAGTTTCAGTGTTCCACCACCTTTGGAAACCAAAAGTCATCAATCGAAAGTCATCCAAAAGCTAGAGATCAAATGCCAGAGGAATTTAGAAAGAAACTTATGAGCAGCATCTCCAATACTTTGTGTCTTCTGCAGTTTCCCAGAAGTAGTACGATATTTAACCTTTATTTTCCCTTTCCTTCCCCCACCCCCCCCCTTCCTTCTTGTAACAACAGTAGAGAACATCTGTGCTTTTGGTCAAGCAGGAAAACTATGAATAGACGTGCAGAACTCTTAAGAAGTGAAACTGTAAGAATAGCTTCCAACGTTTTAAGTATTTTTGCTTTCCTCTTTCCCTCTAAAATGCCACAGGTGTTAATAACCGTGGCTGCCACTTCCAAAAATTAAAGGAGTTTGAGATTAAAATCAAAATTAAAAAAAAGAAGAGAAACCTGTTCATAACAGAATCCTACTGTACATAGATGTTTAGTACAACTTCAGTGTGTTCTCTAGTTGTCTTGTTATCTAGCACCACCTTTCCTTAAAAATGCAGCTAGACACTCTCTCCTCCTTTTCAGAGGTCTCCTTAATTGGTTCATTAAGGTTACAGAACACATCTTCCCACACTAACTGAATCACAAAGCACTTTAGTTGCCTTTTCTCGCACCTATATCCACCAGACAGAAAAGAACTTTCAATTACTCACTCCTTAGGAACGCAGCTCTGTGGGATACCCAGACTCTAGAGGAAACCCCTGTTGATTACCTCATTTAAGCTATAACACATAAAACCTATCTAAAGTGTCTTTAACAGTCTAGTTTGGTTGTAGCTGATAAATTAAAGAAGACTTGCTTGAATGGCAGTGTAAACTACCAGAGGATTTAGTGAAGGGCTGAATGCTGTGCAAACAGAAAACTCATTTTATTTTATTTTATTTTATTTTATTTATTTTATTTTATTTTATTTTATTTTAATATTTTTTTTCACTGTGAGATACAAGTAATTCATCTTAAAGTCAGTGGAAGTTCTTTTATCTCAGATAAAATGTGCTCTCATCTCTTTGCATTGTGTAGCTTTTGATTGCTATATGTTTCAGATTGCCATCTGTAAAATGTGGATAATAAGCCTAATTACACTCCACCTACAGATGCTGAGGTTGTCACCTTCATAGTCAGTGTCAGAGAATTGCTGAATACAGTATTTTCTACTTTCTCACAAATTTTCCCAGCTTTCAAATAAAAATATGACTTTTTGCTTTGTTTTGTTATCAGCATTACATACAATACAATACAATACAGTAAACCAGGTTGGAAGAGACCTTCAAGATCTCGCGTCCAACCTATCAACCAATCCAACCCACCCAAACAACTAGATCATGGCACCAAGCACCCCATCAAGTCTCCTCCTGAATACCTCCAATGATGGTGACTCCACCACCTCCACGGGCAGACCATTCCAATGGGCAATCACTCTCTCTGTATAGAACTTCCTCCTAACATCCAGTCTAAACCTCCCTGGTGCAGCTTGAGACTGTGTCCCCTTGTTCTGGTGCTGGCTGCCTGGGAGAAGAGACCAACCTCTGCCTGTCTACAACCTCCCTTCAGGGAGTTGTAGAGAGCAATAAGGTCACCCCTGAGTCTCCTCTTCTCCAGGCTAAGCAGCCCCAGCTCCCTCAGCCTCTCCTCATAGGGCTTGTCTTCCAAACCCCTCACCAACTTTGTTGCCCTTCTCTGGACACGTTCCAGCAAGTCAACATCCTTCCTAAACTGAGGGGCCCAGAACTGGACACAGTACTCTAGGTGTGGCCTAACCAGTGCACTATACAGGGGCAGAATGACCTCCTGCTCCTGCTGGCCACACTGTTCCTGATGCAGGCCAGGATGCCATTGGCCCTCTTGGCTGCCTGGGCACACTGCAGGCTTATGTTCAGCCTCCCATCAACCAGCACCCCCAAGTCCCTCTCTGCCTGGCCGCTCTCCAGCCACTCTGACCCCAGCCTGTAGCACTGCATGGGTTGCTGTGGCCAATGTGCAGAACCCGGCACTTGGATGTGTTAAATCTCATGCCGTTGGATTCTGCCCATCTGTCCAGCCTGTCGAGGTCCCTCTGCAAAGCCTCTCTGCCCTCCAGCAGATCAACTACTGCCCCCAGCTTGGTGTCGTCTGCAAATTTACTGATGATGGACTCGATGCCCTCATCCAGATCATCAATAAAGATGTTGAAGAGCATGGGGCCCAGCACTGATCCTTGGGGCACACAACTAGTGACAGGCCACCAGCTGGATGTTGCACCATTCACCACCACTCTCTGGGCTCGGCCCTCCAGCCAGTTCCTAACCCAACGCAGTGTGCTCCTGTCCAAGCCATGGGCTGCCAGCTTGGCCAGGAGTTTGCTGTGGGGGACAGTGTCAAAGGCCTTGCTGAGGTCCAGGTAGACCACATCCACAGGCCTTTTGACTTCAACCTAAGAAGGAACTCTCTTTTCAAGCTGCAGACTCCATTACCTTTAATGCTAATTCAGCAACTGATTTTGCCTAGGCACAGCATGTCAGACTGAAGTCTGAGAAGATTTGCATGTTCATTGACAGTGATGACTGATGGATAGTGAACAACAATGATTTGAAGTATGCAATTATTATCTTTATCTTACTCTTTTTTTTTTTTCTTTCTTTCTTTTCTATTTTTTTTATCATGCAGTGACCTCAAAATCTCTTTGGAAGCTCTTCCAACTAAAGGATTTTGTGTATTTTATGCCACTGTAATGATACTTTTGTTCTGTTAATGTCACTGCCACCCATAAATATCCATCTGATTCACTAATAATCATGATGAACTTTGCAAAATGAAATGATGTGTTGATTGCTTGAACTTTATTTACTCTTAGTTATCAAGTTTTTAATTGGAATGAGAGAAAACATTCTCATTACAAATGACTTGCTATTAATTAGCTGAAAACTAAGTTGGAATGACACAGTCACTGGGACAGAATGAAAAGATGGAATTTTAAATCTCATTTTAACTGTTGGTTCCTTCAGGACTGAAATAGGCAACATGCTTGAGGGCAAGCTCAGTAGGATGTAATGTCAACAACAACAACAAAAAAGTGCCATTTAAGTTTCTATTTGAATTTAATTTTACTGACTGAATTTTAGGCCCTGGTAAAGATAGGTGTGTATAAATATATACATAGTTATAAGATGGAAAAACTGACAGAGCTGGTCAGGTTAGTCAAGCTGGAATTACAATAGACTGATTGCAGTAGAAGGAAAAATTGTTTTAGCCATGAAAGTCATTACATCACTGCCTCTCATTGATGAGGTTTACATCAGTGCCTATGACACATCTATGTCTGTACATCCATGTCTGGTTGCTTTTGGTTTTTTGTTGTTTTTTTTTTCTTCATAGAAGATATTTCAAGAGGTATAGGAGGCAAAACCAAAAAAAAACCAAAACCCACCAAACCAAACCAAAACCCAAACCCAAAACCCCACCAACCCAACCCAACAACAACAACAAAAAGATCCACATAAGATTTTGCTTTATTTTTCTTCTTTTCATTGCTGCAATAAAATTGGAGGAGTAATGCACCTTCATTTAATTTACCCATCCACAAATTAAAAGAATGAAACTCTCATTAGGATCCACAATTTGCAGTCCTGTAGCCAAATTCCATGAGGGTCTTACATTTTCTTCTTTGAATATGCCTGAGGGTTTCATGAGTAAAGCTGGGAGGATACACAAAGCACAAACCACCAGCATTTATGAGTCCTGTACCCCTGAGATCAGGACATTCCCTGGAATATACATTCTTGGACCTTTCCACATTTAGGATTACATGTCCCATTAAGTAATTCTTATAAAGATTCCCTCTTTGGAAAGGCTGCCCGTATCCAGGATGTTTCCTATTCATTGAGTTGCCAAAGGTCCACATATGCTGGCATGCTAGCCAAGAGGATTGTTCTAGGTGAAACATTACCGTGGGACTCTGCATACAGAACATCCAATCTCAACCCAAAGCTGTGTTAAGAAAGAGGTTCCTCATTCCCTCTGCAGATAAAACTGACCCATTCCCTCCCTTTCTCTCACTGGTTTTTCTCTCCTCAGTTCCTTGCTATGACAACACCTTTGATTTGGTAATTACCAGGTAAATACCAAGATGCTTATGTCACAGCTCAGGGCATCATTGGCTGTGGCACTTGTGTAAAAACCTAACCAATATAAGACATATATCATATCTGATGACACTTCAGCCCTAGTTCCAGCCTTGTCTTCAACCATGCTCTCAATTAATTGACCTTCCATAGTTTTCTATTAACTGCAAGGAAAATGTACTTCCACTTCTGAATACAGAAACATAGAATAGCTGTCTTTCATAACTCTTTGCTGCCTGTGCATGGGAGGTAGTTTAGGAATGAAATGTGTCACTATGCTTCTCACATCCAGAAGCAGCACAGTTCACAAATTATGTGAATTCACCAGTAATGTAAGTTTAAGAAAGTTTTCTTGCCTTAGACTCTCTCTAAAGCAATCTTTGGCTGGTCAGATTTGAGAAAACCCAGAATGCATGACATTCAATGGGTTATGATAAAGGCAGTAGGTAGACAGAAACTTACAGGGCTTAAGAAATGTTTTAAGACATAGGTATTTTTGAAACTCACTTTGAAAAAAAAGTTTTGATGTATTTTTCTGTCAGGATCAGTTAGCTGAAAATGAGGACAGGCAACACGCAGTCTTGTGGGATGGCTAATAAACACGACTTGAAAGGCTGTGACCTTCTTTGCTGAAATTCTTGCTCTCTAAGGTCAAAATTTCTTCACCAAGAACACAGCTGTTTTGAGTGACCATTCTTGAGTGTCATGCCTTGATAATTTCTCTTTACTTTCTTAGTCTGTCATAGAGTCCTGATGCCAGCGTTTGTCAGGGATTAACAAGGGTGGTGTTCTCCCTGATGTTGGAGAGCCAAAAGCTGAGTAAGACTCCAGACAGTGATCTCAACAAAGGGAAGCAGTCCCAATGGTACTGAATGTGATTAATGCAGTAATGGATATAATTATGGAAGTGATGAACCAGATCTGGAGTCCTTCCAGGAGAGTTCATTCAGGAGGGAGTTGTAATAGGCCCATAGAAACATACCCTTGAAACAAAGCTCCAACATGTTTCCAAAGTCCACTTAGGAGACAGAGCTTGATATAGGACTGGAGATTGACTATATAGTATACACAAGAGGTCCACGTGGAAAACAAGCTATCTCAAACATCTGAGATACATCTCTGATATATAGCTAAGAGACAAGTCTGGAGACGGTGATATTGGCCCTTATGGTCTATTGGTGCCTTCAGAAACCCAGACAGAATCACTCACCAAAAAAATTTGCTCCATATAGGGACCTACAGACCAGAAATTATTTTTTCCTCTGTCTATGAATAGTTTGTGCTGACCCTTGGTCTTAGTGTAAGCTCTGGTGATTTTGGAACTCACTGTAGGCTGTTTACAAGGGGTAGGGTTGATGAAGGAAGTGTGTCCACAAGCCATTGTGACTCTGGAGTTTGGAAAGAAGTGATTCTCTTTTTTCATAATGTGACAAATACATAGGTTAAAACAAACTCTGAAACTGCCCCGGGAGCAGCTGGTAGAGCTATGTTTACAGGTTCAGCTTCAGTTCCTGGTCCATGATGTCACTCTTCCCCTCAGCCTCTGAATCAAAGAATGCTAGAGGCCAGTTAGAGAAAGACCTTACTTTCACTGTGGTGATCCTCCTCCTCTACTCTCTTCTGGTGAGACCCCACCTGGAGTACTGCATCCAGTTCTGGAGTCCCTATTACAACAAGGATCTGGACATGCTGGAATGTGTCAGAGAAGGGCCACAAGGGTGATCAGAGGGCTGGAGCTCCTCTCCTATGAGGACAGACTGAGGGAGTTTGGGCTATTGAGAGAAAGCTCTGAGGAGACCTAGTTGTGGCCCTCCAGTACCTGAAGGGGGCCTACAGGAGAGCTGGTGAGGGCCTTTTTAGGGTGTCAGGGAGTGATAGGACTAGAGGGAATGGAAAAAAAAGAAGAAATGGGTAGATTCAGCTTGGATGTTAGGAAGAAATTCTTCACCATGAGGGTGGTGGGACACTGGAACAGGCTGCCCAGGTAGGTGGTAGAAGCCCCATCCCTGGAGGTTTTTAAAGCCAGGCTGGATGTTACTGTGAGCAACCTGATCTAGTGTGAGGTGTCCCTGCCCATGGATGGGGGGGCTGGAACTAGATGCTCCTTGAGGTCCCTTCCAACCCTAACAGTTCTATGATTCTATGTAAGTCACAGCACATTACAGAGCAGTTATAGGAAGAGAGGTGTGTCTTTCCAAAGGTGCTGCGATGACTGTAAGCTAATTGTCTAATTTTAAAGAAGCTTATTTTTGGGACCTTGTTGCAATAGAGTTAAGTAAATCCATGGTGTGAAGGCAAGAGGCATATCTAAATCATGATGTCACTGGAGAATATATCAAAAGAAGATTGGTACTTGCAGGAAGTCCTGACATTATTTTAATATGGTCAGGGAAAGGACTTAGGCCTCACTTATTATTCAACTGTACCATCACTGATGTGTGTAAAGTTAAAAGAACTCATTTCCTCACAGAATTACATACTCTTCTGAATCTTTCTCTTTCCTTTTTCACAGCACAGAGAAGCAAATTCATTCCTGAAGTGACTGAAGATCATATAGATTCTGTCTAAAAGCTGAACATATGTAAACTGTTCCAAAGTATTTCAAAATCTTAGAAAACTCCACCGTGTAGAACCAAGGAGGTAAAACCTGTACACTGCTCTGAAGTTGTTCCAACCATCAAATCTGTGGCTTGATTTTCAGTGGTGTGAAGACTGCTTTGGCACACATCATGTCACAGAGTTGTGCCACATCTCTCTCTGCTTCTCCTGCACAGAGTCAGCTGCATCTCCGTACATCAAAGAGTCTTAACATGCTTCCTTCCAATATTTGCAAAGCAGATGGCAGGACTTTATAGTGAACAGCAGGGCTCAAACCTGAAGTTCTTCATCTCCACATTTATAGTCAGATTGGTGCTCAGATGCAATATGGGTTTACAAGGTGTCTATCATTTTGAACATTTTTTTTTTGCCTGCATCCGCTTCTTTAGATCCAGATGCCATATTCATGGAGGAAATAGGATTATTCACACAATTTTAAATGCATTGCAGTAAATTCAGAGTATTTTCTTTCTGAGGAGTTAGTGTTTGACTTTCTATTTTTCTAATTTTTTGTTAGGTTTTTGGTTTTTTTTCAATATTAATTACATTCAACAGAAAATATTAAATATAACAGTTTTAGAGTGGAAAAGTGAGGAACATAGCACAAAACACTGGAACAGGTTGCCCAGGGAGGTGGTAGAAGCCCCATCCCTGGAGGTTTTTAAGGCCAGGCTGGATGTGGCCTGCTCCAGCAATCTGATCTTGTGTGAGGGATCCCTGCCCATGGCACGGGGATTGGAACTAAATGATGCATGTAGTCCCTTCCACCCCTGACAATTCTATGACTCTATAAAGTAGTTGTATTTTCATCAACTTGAAAATTCCTACTTAAGAGCTTGAAAGAGACATGATGCATAGGAATGCAAACAAAATCCTTCAACTGGATTTTTAATTCAACTAAACACAGGTGGTCTGTTTTTCTTACAAACAAACCAAACCAAATCAAACCAGTAAACTTCAAGGTAAAATAGAAATTCTGACAGTGCACATTTTGGGGTACATTCATTCCAAAGTCTTTTGTAAAATCTTAAATTTAATAAAAATAAAGGAAATTAACGTTATCATTGCCTGCATAAGCCAGTTTTAGAAAGCTGAGGCCTCTTCTTCAGATACAGGCATCACCCTTTTTTTTTTGTTTCTTTTCAGCTTTAAAGCTTCTTGTGAACACACAAAAAATGAAAGCTTGCTTCCCTTTCCTGATCCATGAATAAAAAGTAGGTTAGAAATGCTGAGAACCAAGATTTGTAGAATTATGTGTCAATGAAACTGAAAATACCTGGACTTCCTCATGACCAGATCAATTAATTGATATTTAAGTACTCCAGGATTTTTTTTCTGGCAAATGAGATAATTTTTGCATTTGTTTTGTATCCAACAGGTTTGAAATTTGTTTTAAAAAATAACAATGTAATTTTAGATTGATTTGTATGTTTCATTTCCTTTCAGAAACAATTTGATTATTACTACCAAATCAAATATTTAGAAGAACAGTTCTAACTCACCTTTTCCCAAGATTAAAAATACATAAACTGAAACACCCAAATATAATCTAGTATATGCAGTTGCTAAATATGTAAATACTTACTTCTAATTTCTTTCTTTCTTTCTGTGACCGGTTGAGGCTATGCCTTTAAGAAAGAGACAGTTGCTGAACACTCTGGCTGAATGTTTTTGATATTTGAACAAAAACAAGATAGTCTAAACTAATTTCATTGGTAGATTGTAGAATGCAATTTTAAGTTTGGGTTCTGTTAGTTCAGTCTGGTCTGGGTTCAGGCTGGGTGCAGTCTGTGCTTCTCTGTCCTGTGGGCTGGACGGCTTCTCTCTTTCTGAAGCAGGAACGGCCTTGAGTTAACAGCTAACCAGATAAGAAAGCTAATTCTTGCATGTGCTTTTGAGCTAACAGAATTTTTCTTCCTTAATTGCCTTTCTCTCTCTCTCTAATCCTCTTTGGGAAAAAAGGGGAGGTAGGGAGGGAGAGAGGGGGTGTTCAGGGAACCCCCCTGGCTGGCTGGAGGGAAAAGGCTTTTCTGTATTGTGTTCATTGCTGTGTTTTCCTGTATATATATTGTAAATATTGTATATTTGTGTACATATTCATTGCATTCCATTTATGCTTGTAAATATAGCTTTCATCTGCTTTTCTGACTGAGCTAGCTGTGGTTTC